>JAAOAG010000260.1:0-127437 GCA_013186755.1 Fusarium begoniae
AATATTATATTATTATTTATTACCTGTATTTATAGCCTAAAGCTTAACCTTATAGGCTGCAATCCTCCTATAGCCAGGTAAAACACTATTTTCAATCCAGATCCCGGCCCTAAAAGGTCAGCACGGCGGACTGGTGGTCTGCACCGAGCCATCCACGGCCGTCTATCTCCTGACCTTCACGTCGCCACCAGACAACCGGCTGAGGAAGCCTCTCTGCTCGGCCATACTCGATGCACTGGATATGATCGAAGTTGGCGGGTACCCAGCTGGCGTGGTCGTCACCACGTCAGGCATCCCCAAGTTTTACTCCAACGGTCTTGACCTAGAGCACGCTCACTCGACACCAGGCTTTTGGAGCTCCTCGTTATATGCACTCTTCCGCCGCCTTCTCAGCTACCCCATGCCAACGGTGGCGCTAGTCAACGGACATGCCTTCGCAGGTGGCCTCATGCTCGCCATGCACCATGACTACCGTGTCATGAACCCTACAAGGGGGTTTGCTTGCCTCAATGAGCTTGAATTCGGCGCCAATCTCAAGCCGCCCATGAGCTCCGTGTTCCGACAAAAGATGTCGAGTCCACAGGTATACCGTAGGTTGGTGCTCGAGGCGCACCGGTTTCCTGGGCCGAAGGCGCTAGCCACAGGGCTGGTCGACGTACTGGGCGGGTTGGAGGAGGTACTGGCGCTCGTTCGCGATAGGGACTTGATCAAGAAGGGCCAGACGGGCGTATATGGCCTGCTCAAAGCAGAGATGTATCGCGAGAGCATGGGGTACTTGTCACCTGAAGGACACGAAACAGGAGAGACCAGAGAGCGTCAAATGTTAGTTGACAATGAGCAGAGGAAAGAGGCTGCCAGAAAGCGGGTAGATGCCTTTCGCTCAAAGTCGAAGCTTTGATCTGGCCTGAAGATAGGAACGCTCTCAAGAGTCTAGGGTCAGTGGGTTTGGGGAGATAGCCCTTGACTCCTTGTTTCCGCCTTCTGGTCTAGGTTCTGTCTGATTAGTTAATCTCTTAGATACAAGCCTTGACTACAAATAATACATCTAGATAATAACTTGAACATTACCTTAAGGTCCTAGCGTGTATTTATAAAAAATGTATATAAATATAATAGTATTATGCTTTTTTTAAAAAAAAATTAGAATTAAAATAAATACTATACTTTTAAATTTCTATATACTATAATACAGTATTTATCAAGTAAGGTCAAATTTTAAAAAGACCATAGCCTTTGAGAAATACAACTCTGTAAAATTAAGATAAGTAGAGTATCTTATCTCTATCGATACCTATGTGGGAATAGCCGCGATCCAAGTCGCTATTACTAAGCTAGTAATTAACTCGGTGCAATTAAATCTCCGACTCTTTCCCCGCATTTATCGTCGACTGTGTTATCCCCACCATTTACCATCATCCCCATTATCACCTTAGATTAGATCAAGCAAACCATGGCCGAGAGCAATCTTTCAGCAGCAGATTTCTCGGCCGCTGAGGGCCTAGATTCGCTGCTCTCCGCAGCCTCCTACTTGTTCCCTGAAACACCCATTCAGCAATCAACTCAGACAGCTGACAGATGCCAACTTTTCTATGATGGATCGGACGAACACAGCCTAGAATCCGGTGCAGATGTGGTGCACATGGCCCCAACTACTCTGCCTATTTCGTCAGGCCCCCCCACAGGGCATCATTCAACTAATCAGGGTAGTCAACCGCCGAATTTGGCAGATCCGCCGACGCGGAAACGTGGCAGACCGCGGAAGAGCGAGGGCAACCCATCAAGTCAAGACCCGGATGAGGTACGTTTAAGGCAGCCTATCATCTTCTACATCTCGGGTGAAACTTTCAAACTAAATCTCATTCTGATGTAGCGACGGCGGGACCAGGTTCGACGTGCACAGCAAGCCTTTCGAAACCGTCAGGAAGCAAGCTCGGCAAAAGATAAAGCCCAAATCCAACAGCTTGAGGCAGCAATCAATGAAATGAATTCCATCATCGTCTCATTTGGAGATGACTTGACTAAAAGTGGACTGCTCACTTCGAATCCCAGTCTCCAATGTCGACTACGTGATGTATTGGTCAGATCTCAAGATCTTGCCAAAACGAATACACCAGCATTCAATGATGAACGCCATGGAAGCTCGTCGACTCAGAAAGCAGCGCCCATTCCAAGGCAGAGACTCCTGTCTTCCTCTCTAGCTCCTATGTATATGGCACAACCCACCCCGAGCCCCCGTATCAACATAGATCTCGCCGGTTTCCCGATGCCTTTATGCCCGGGATCTCCATTGCTTTTCGACACTACCGACACAGCCTTGGTTGAGATTCCTCTTTTCGTTCGCCAACTTCGCCGGGCATGCACGTATCACGGGTACTTTTCGTTACGCGATCCGTTAGTAAACCTCAACGACCTCCGAAGAAAGTTTCGCTTCCTATTCAGTATGCTGAGCCGGGAGCGCCTCACCTCCTATTTCGAAGCAGCAGTGCAAGCGGAGGTTTCTCCGCTTCGCATGGATGAATGGAAAGAAATCCCATTACTGAGCGTTGGTGGGTCGGGAACTCATTATCCCAAACCGTCGCCACCGTCGAACACCTCTTTTGCTGGAACCACGAGTCGAACCCATCCTCGGAGCCCAGTTCCAGGGCGCCCTGTATATGAAGTCCCATTACAAAGTCAAGGCCAAACGGATCCCAGTTGGTTTGACATTCGAGATCTTGAAGGATTTCTCCGGGCCAAGAATGTGTATCTACTGACAAATGCCGATATGAATGTTCAGCGGCCCCCTTCAAGACAAAACACGATAAATCCCTCTAAGCTAATAAGAAGTGAGTTGCCGTAGCTCCTGCAGTATTTTGAGCCTGACTAACATTCTTGCAGCATTAATAGGGAGTTGCATCTGCCTTGGTCGCTCACCCGGATGGCGACCGATGGTTGTTGAACAAGCACTTCATACAGCTATGTGGGACACTGTGGAATCACAATCTTGAGGCCCAATTTGGACATATTGTGTCAAAACTGCAATTTAAATAATAGAGTGGATGTATCCTGCTTGATCGGGGACTTACAAACTGGCTGTCGTCGCTTCCGATGATTCACAATACAAGTGCTGTATTGAAACGAGAAGACCAGTATGAGTAAATTTGTTCAACAAATAGTTTCTTACTCCTAATTTACTTTTCGAAAAACTGTAGTATAAAATCAGATTCCTAACACCCGAAATACTCTTAAGGTCAACCAGAGATAAAGAACAATAAGCCCGAGATTACGACTTACATATCAACCATAATTCCGGACACTCAGATGGAGGCCTTCCTGAATTGGAAAGACAGAGAATGGAAGAATGCTCTTCATCACCTCTTGAGAAAACATGGTGTTGTTGACATTTCTGTTACCCGATATCTCCTGGAACGATGTAATGGCATTAGCAATCTTGACAGCACAGGAATGTTGCCCATAGCATTATATCCTAGTGCTAATGTCATTATTTCGCACTAAGATGACCAAGATCTGCTAGAACTGTTGCTTAGCTACGGAGCAGACCCCTGCTTCAACACTGCAGAAGGGTTGGGCTTGGTGCATTTAGTCGGTACTTCGCGTCGATGCTCTGTGGGTGTACTCCAGACACTAGCAAAATGGGGCATAGACGTAAGATCTTCGGATACACAGAGTCGAAGCGTTCTTTATTATAGTTCCATAACAGGAACTCTGCCGGAAGACTTCTTACACTTTTCTTGCCATGATATAAAGCTGTCTGTGAATCTGCATGACGTGCATGGGAAGACTGCTTTGGATTATGCCGTTCAGGAGAAAGAGAACGCTTATGACCCGAACCTTTTTGACCCGGGCCGATGGATTAGGGCGGAGAAGTTACTTCGTCGTGTAGAAATGGAAGTATAGCTTGGAAGTCTACATTTTCTTTGGTAGCAGTCTTATCAGTTCCTCGTGTCGTCTCATTGAGGAGGCTTATATATACAGATGTGCATACTATTCATATCTTCTAGATTATCATCTGGAATTTTCATGTATTGTCATTGGGCTAGCTAACTTCCTGTCAATTCTCAGTCATCACTGCATGGCCTAAACCAGCCCCGAAGCGACATCGAGTCTGTCATATTTTATTTTGTTCAGAACACCATCGCCCTTCAAAACTAGGCACAGTCCTATACATAAACTACGGCGACTACTGAACAGTGCTTCTACTCTCTCACGGGTCACACAGCTCTAGTCAACAGATAAGTTTCTTCCAGTTAAGACTTGTGGCTTACATTTAAGTACAGCAGAAACTAATCATCGATTCAGAACAAAAAAATAGAAAACAGCAACCTAAATGGAGAAGACATGCTTGTCTCGCAATGCTAATCAGAAGACGGAGGAGACTTTGGCCACATCTCCCAGTCTATCACATCCTCCCATCGAAGTACCTCATCATCGTCTTCGTCACCATAATCATGATAATATCCACAATCCTCACTCTCCTTGTCGCGAACAGGCGCTGAGTAATACATGTTCCTCCGTTTGTTTCGCTTCCGCCACTCTCGTTTCGCCTTTTGAGCCTTGTGTTTCTTATGTGCCGTCTTTGCCCATTGCTTCAACTTGTCAGGGTAGCATATACACCACAGCGCAACCTCTCGTGCCGCCATAGCGTCTTCCAAAGCATCATGAGTGTTGGAACCCTGTCGAATACGCAATTTCAACAAGTCTGCACAGAGGGATTGAAGACTCCATCGACGACCAAAGGCAGCGCCCGCTCCAAACACCGCTTCTGCTGTAAAAATAGCAGTATCGAAAATCTTCCCATGTGATAATCGAAGCCGTTTTAAATCTTGCTGGAGAGATTGACCAACCATTGCTGTCTCTGTGTTGATATGCTTAAGTAGCTCTTGTCGTGCTGCTTCCCAACCACGGAGAACTTGTCCTTGGGATGCGGCTATAGCGAGTGTTGCTGGCCTTATACCATGGATGTTGGTACGCCAGTCAATAATTGGCTCATGAGGCTTGACAAGAGAGTTGATCAAAAGTTCGCCAGTGAAGAAATCGATCACGCAGATAGATATAATTTCACTTTCGCCATTTTTTACCCCTGCCATTTCGCAATCTAGGGCAACTGCCTTTCTTTTGGGCTCGAGAGAGGTAGGGCGAGTAGCCATAATGGTTTGCTTCGTGATAGAGGCTTGTTGAGTGTTCTCGGGAGTTTCCTCCCTCAACACATAGCCCTCCTTTTTGAGGCGCTCCGAAGGATGGCATTTGCGAATGAGACGGTCGTATATAACTGAACCATCTAGTAGTGAGAACCCTTTGTAGTTTTGGTCTTGAAAGTGAAAGGGCGGTGAGGGTTGAGGTGCAGAGACGTTTAACACTTGGTTTTGAGATAGTATAACCGTCGGCAAGGTCCTATGCTTTGCTTCATTATGCTGGGACAAGGCTTCTGTGCTGCAAAACCATCTGATGCAGTATTCACAACACTGGTTGCCTTCATGGTCTGCATCTAAACAATGTTTTGCTAATTGCGAATGGGTTTTGAAAGAAGTAGAGCATACTCTGCAGCATCGCCGGCTGTTGTTGTTGACTTTGACCATTGTAGTAAATTTTTGAACGGGAGCGCGCAGTAAAACGAAAAAGGACCAGCAGGAGGCGAGATGAGGTATTTGTTTACGAGCTACATGTTGGGCCTCATCGCTTGTCAGGCCTCCCCAGTCAATTGTGTGTTGGCAGTACGAATGCAGGATGGTGGCACAATCACGCGATCCAGGCAGTACGCCACAAAGCAGTTGCGTAGCCAAGCCCGTATCTATATCAACACTAATGAGATCCCATCGTTTAACTTGTGTAATATATACGTATCTAGGTGAAAGATAACAAACTTGTATTGCAGTCCCTAATAAAGAGGAGGTTCGGTAATGGCCTGGCATCGGGAGTAAACAGATGTCAGCTACACAAAGGTGCATCAGTTTACCCCATTCATTGTAATGCAAGTAAAGTGCTCTAACAAGTGTTATCTGGTGCGGGGTTTGAAATGCATCCTCGAGCTCAACCAACAAGCTCCGCCATGTCTTTACAATTTACATTTTCAAGGCCCCGCTACACATGCGGGAGGCCGACCTCTCCGTCATCCAGTCAGATTTGTCCGGCTGCAGCGGCTAGTAAATTCCCGCCGACGCGAGACGCAGGACTTGATCATCAGCACATTTGGAAGAGTCTTTCACTTGTGACGTTGGTCTTGACAATAAGAACGGGGACTCCTCCCGTGGATACCACTCATCTTGACCCTCTTACACATTCCTACAACCAAAACTCCCACTCCTCTGCATCTTATGAACCACGTTCCACCATCTTAGATATGTCATCTTCCCGAAAAATTCAATCAGACGTACATACTAGTCAGAGTCAGTTAACGCATCCCATCCATGCCATGGCCAAGCATATCCCGAGGTTCTCTGAGCTTCCTTGGCTCGGTTGTGATCATGACCTCTCGGCACCAATCATATCTGCAGAGTTCATGACTGACAGTCCTGTCAACAATTTCATTCAAATGCACCAGCAAATCGAAGACTTGCAGAGCACGGTCAATGATCTTTTAGACAAGAATAAGGCCCTCGAGATGCAACTAGCGACAAGGATGGTAGAATCGATATCCAGGCTACAGAAAATCTGCAAAATGAACATTGATATACAAGCAAGTCTAAACGAAAAAAAGGCAATGGTAGATGAACTTGATAAGCTGCGAGCGCAGAGTGTCGGGCATCCGCTAGGAATGCTAGAAAGAACACCAAGAGGGATCTGGATTAGCAAACTTCTATCGAGATCACAGTCTGTTGATGGCAATCACAACGCACTCCAAGGAGATGGATTATATAATTCCGAAATCGAGAATGCGGTGTCTGATGTAAAGAGTCCTTTGGACACTATCCTCAGTGCTGAGGAGGCTCGATGTCTGTTTGATTCCTTTGAAGGGTGCTTTGACGAGCAAGATTTGGATTCATTGTCATTGCGCCATTGCTCAGTCTGCCACAAGATGAGATTCGAACAAGCCAACCCCAATAGTTCATATCCTTTCATCGACGAGTTCTCCACAAGTCTTCCACGACCTATCACCTGCAGTACTGCTATTTGCTTGGTCTGCTATCTTGGATCTGTTGTCAAGTCTATACAGGGACTACCCGAAACTTGGTGGGAAACTTCAGGGTCAACAGTTCTAATGCCATGTCCCTGCGGTACCTGTTCGGCTGACATCGCTTTCCGGGATCGTGGGACTTTACAGACACTACTTGAACTGGTGAACATCCAGGATACAGACGAAAAACTGAGAAGGTAGGTATTCAGAGTGATCTGGCTTCAAACTGTTAACTCTTCTGAATTAGGTATGATACAGCACAGCACCTTGTGTCAATGCTCGACAGCCTTGATCCGCAGCCAACTTTGGAAGCACGTCAGGTCGCCAAGCGCCTCCATCAACATCTTACTTCCAATAGTGTTATGAAACCATTATTTGGCGTTGCGATATCAGAACTACATACCCCAGAGGAGGGTCTACCACACAATGTGAACTCCAAACGCCTTCAGCTTCTCGAGCTGACTGGTACTAACGAGATATTGCGTGTCCCCATCTTCACACAACTTCTGCGACGAGAACAGTCTCCAGTTGAATGTTCGATCTGCGCTGAACCTATCTATGATTTAATTGGTGAAGCCTTCAGAAAATGGGATACCATTTGCGGTGATTTTGATGGGGACTGGAAGTGGAAGGTTCTTCCTTTTCCCCGCAAACTTGAACAGAGGTGTTCTCATACCGTTGACTTCTGCAGTGGTTGCTTGCAGAACTATATCGAGGGTCAGCTTGATCAACATGGTAGAGCTGGATGTCATCTAATTACTTGCCCTGCTTTCGATTGCGGTCGGCGACTTGGATACGACGAGGTGAAACTATATGCGAAACAAAATACATTTTCAAGGTAAGTACTGTTTCTAGTCTTTATGAGGAAAACAAATTCTAATGAGCTCGAAGATACGATGACTACTTGAAGCTAGACACTTTGAGCAACCTGCCTTCTTTTCGATGGTGTCTTGCCGAGAATTGTTCCTATGGACAGATACATGACCTAGTCGAGAGTAACCACGTCTCATGTGAGGAATGCGGTTACGAGATGTGCTTCCAACACCAGGTCAAATGGCATGTTGACTTGACATGCGAAGAGTTTGATAGCATGCAGGAGAATGGAGACCCTCGATTCCGTGAAACTCGAGACTGGGTAAATGCCAACACAAAGAAATGCCCTTCTTGCGGAGTCAATACACAGAAAGGCCAAGGCTGCTTCCACATGACTTGTGAGTCACCTCACCAGCATTCTCACTTGATTCGTTCTAAATCTAGTGATAGGTACGCTATGCCGCCATGAGTTCTGCTGGGAATGTCTTGCGAGCTGGAGCGATATCATGCCGAGATCGAGACAGTACAATCAATCAGCTCATCGAGACGGCTGTTACTTCAGGTCCAGTAATCAGCAACCTACACAGATCACAGGGGAGCATGTACCTGTCAGGTGATGGTTCAAGTATTCTGGAGCACTGATACTTAAGGTAGGTACACTTATTCGTCATAGGTGGAAAGCCCATCGTGATTCATAATATTAAAGTCTGTTAGATATCTGCGTATACCTGTGACTACATCGCTACGCCGACATTCTCTGCCCAAGTATGGCCGTGATCACTATTAGCCTACAACTTTTAGTCATCGGAAATCGAGAACCCTGTGTCCATAGAGATGGGGTGGCTTTAGATCTAAAGTTTATGTGTATGGCTGAACTATGAGCCCCAGTCGCCCCTTCGAGCTTGTAAGAGCCAATAGTTCCGTTCTCCGGGCTCGTCGTGTATCATCTGAATCCACGGCAATTCGCCAACCATTTTTCGTACATCTTCCCAGGAGAGGTCTGGCTCAACACAAGATCTCCATACTGACAATATCGAGCTCGATGTGTCGATAGTAGAGATACAGCCCATCAATATCAGCCACATAAGCAATGGCATGTAGGGATCTTGCTCTCGTTTCATGGCAAGATAGCACTCCTCAAGCTGTGAAGCGAATATGGGTAGACGAGGTTTTTGCACTGGACTGCGCGAGAGTGTGGATATGAACGCAAGCATACCAAGTCGCAGAGCTTCAGACTCGCCAGGCAGCTGGCTGCTCCCAAGACCTATCAGGTGAGTCTGACTCGTGCTAACCTGAGATTGGAAATCTGCCCAGTTGAGAAGAGGTCGAATCTTTGAAGCTTGATGCCAGTTCGCATGAGTTGACAAAGCCTGCAATGTCTGGTAGCAGCTCATCAAAGCGGGGTGCGCCATCAGCCAGGGCATAACGCTTGGCGGCTTGATGACGCCAACAGGCTGTTGCGAGTATGAATAAGCAAAAGGAAAGTACAATGAACGACCCGTTGCTAAAGCTGTCCTAAGATCGACCTGCTGGATCTTGAACAAGAGTTTCGAGTCCATCGGCACAGGCTTCGTCTCGCGCAGTTCCAGTAACCTCTTCAGCCCGACTAGGTGAGTTGTGATAGCGTTGAAATCTTGAAATGACTCGGCTGCGAAGAGTAGAATCAGGATGATGAGTATGGTGGAATAGGACTGCTGTGTCGAAGCTCTGTGAATGTTGTTGTTCAATGACGAGAGGATGGTGCAGAGTGATTGCTGCGATCGGGGTGATATCTTGGTTCCAGAGCACAAATCATCCACGGCATATGTAGCGAGGAATATCGACTCTAGCAGAATCTTATTCTCGTTTAACAATGTCAAGTAGTCGGTCATTCTGTGAATAGGGTTGTCATCTGTGTTCTCGAGGTGTCTCTCAAGAGGGTATGTTGCATCGAGCAAGGTATTGTACTTGACGACTAAAACTCCCATTAGTATTGATGACCAAATCTCTAATGCGAATCCACAATGCATACCTAACCGCAACGCAGTAGATGGCAGGGGAGATGAGTTAAAGCTAAGGTCATGAGTTCGGAGCTGTAGCGACTTTACAAGAGGGTCGCAACTTGCTGATTGATGCGAGTACGTGAGTTCCTGTGACACCGAAGCATTATGGGATGCCTTGCGCGCCTTTCTAATCGATCGGCGCGAGTCCTGGCGCACGTTGACCCCCTTCATACACCGACTGCGAATCGAGGCCCGACTACCGGGTTCGAGTGGACGTCCATGGCCATCAACAGTAAGAAACTTGAACTCAGTGGCTGACATTGAGTAATATGTTTACGGATGGTGGTCAAGTGATGCTGACCGACCCGAAAAAGGACTTCAATCTGGTCCAAATCTCGCATGCACTCAGCCTCGATCCTTCGTCACAGATGGACCCGCACCTCGACCAGACTGATGCCTGAATTAGGCTAAGCGTTAACTCGGGCCTGTTCGGATTTTGGAAGACTCCGAGTTACCGCAGATCTTATCATGAGCACTAACCGCGTTTGGGCATCAATGTGGTCGTGTATCATGGCCTATCCGAAAAAGCCTAGGAGGAGTATGCGAGGCGCGACCATCAGACAAAGAGCTAAAAGAAAAGTCTAAAGACACGCGTTAGTGAATCACTTTTAAGATGCGAAGACCACATCGTTATCCCAGCTTAGTTAGTAGTATGTCGATCACAACAGAGTAGTACGATAGACAGGCGCACTTCATGTAGGAGAACATCTAATATAAAGGAAGGTTGTTTCTCTAGAGAGCGATATCATTACAATTAGTTCTTGCTTTATCCTCAACTGATTCTCTCAAGTCAAAATTCTGAACACTCACCATGGCTAAGAGCCTATCTCCCTTCAAAAGCGCATCCTCGCAGATGCCTGCACTTACCCTATCCGTCGGCCAACTTTTCATCCAAGCCCAACTATGCAGCAAGCCACAAATGCCCCCCAAAGATCTCGACCTCTCAGGCCAAACCGCGATCATCACCGGAGCAAATAATGGAATCGGCTTTGCATGTGCCAAGCTTCTGCTCCAGCATAACTTGAGCCATCTCATCATCGCTGTGAGGTCTGAAGACAAGGGCAATGCTGCCGCTGAGCAGCTTCGTCGGACAGCATCGTCTGCAAGTTCCCAAATTGATGTTTGGAGACTGGACATGGGAGACTACAGCTCCGTTGAAGGCTTTGCGAAGCGCTGCGAGACTCTACCTAGGATAGACCTTGTCATTCTCAATGCTGGCATGGGCGACATAACCTTCCACCGTAACAAGAACACAGGTCATGAAGAGACTATGCAGGTCAACTTTCTCTCTACCATGTACCTATCCGTCATTCTCTTGCCTATACTCAAGAGTAGGGCTCCAGCTCCGAAGCCAGGCCGCCTGACTATCGTCAGTTCAGGGACGGCCATGCACTGCGAGTTGCCTGAAGCCAAAGCAGACCATATCCTATCTGCTCTTGATTCAGAAGGCAATTTCGATGGTATGGGGCATTACGGGAAGTCCAAGCTTCTGGGTCATCTCTTTATCGACAGACTATCTCAACACGTTGACCCCAGTGATGTTATCATCAACCTTATCGATCCCGCCTTGACCAAGGGCACAGGCCTTATGAACAAAGGCTCTTGGCTGATGAAGATAGGTATGGCCATAGGAACAAGACTAGTGGGTCATACACAGGAACAATCGGCCTCATCTTATGTTGATGCCGCGATTATCAAGGGCGAGGAATCCCATGGATCGTATATCATGGATTGGAAGATTTACCCGTATGTACTTCTGCACTGCGTTTTCCACCAGTCGCTAACAGATCCCAGATTCGGCTTCTACTACTACACTGAAGAGGGCAAGAGTGTTCGGGACAGAATCTGGAGGGAAGTGATGGATGAATTTGCGTTTGCTCACATGGAAGAAATTATACGTTCATTGAAGAATTAGCCTGTGCGTCAATGGGATGTAGACGGACACCTCCCATATTTTCGGACTCGGACTCGGGATAAGGTGTGATGAAGTGTGAGACTAGCATGGAAAATCTCCTTTTGCAGACGATTAGGCGACAACATAAGCACTAGTGATCAGCGCGCATGAAAGCGGCACAGCATCAACTCTTATCATTGATCACACTCCTTTAATATAAATAATGCTCATTTGCTCGTTTAGAGCAGTTTTGACTAATCTGTCATACCATCCACCGCTATATCTTGTTCTTCATCCCCCGCATCTTGTCTGACACTGCATTTCCTCTCCTCATCTCGTCTTCATCATGAACAAAGTCATTTCCGGCTCCAACGCTCTGGTAGTGGGCGGCACCAGCGGCATCGGCTACGCAATCGCCAACCGTTTGGCAACATCGCCCAATTACCAGTTCTCAGCAATCACCATCGTGGGCCGCACAAAACCTCAGGTCATGCCAGCTGAGAAAGTCTCCTTCCGCTCCGTCGACGCGACATCAATGCACGCTTTGAAAGAGTTTGCGCAAGAGTTCCGGAACAATAGCCAGAACAGTCCCCTTGATCTCCTCGTGATGACGCAAGGAATCATGTCATTCGCTGGACGGACGGAAACATCTGAGGGGATTGACAGGAAGATGGCGTTGCACTACTACGGTCGACAGCTCTTGATCAGAGAGCTCAGGCCCATTCTTAGTGAAGACGCGAAAGTTCTCCTCGTTTTGGACGGGCTGAATGCCAGTCCTGACAAGTTGAACTGGGATGATCTCGACCTCAAGGAAACCTTCAGTCTTGCTCATGCAGCAAACCACTGCATCACCATGAATGATGCAATGATACAATATCACGCGCTTCAAAACCAAGGTTCCAAACAGTTCTTCGCACACGGTTATCCCGGAGTGGTAAATACGGCGACACCCAAGAACTCAGCTTGGTATTTCCGAGCTGTGTCAAAGGTTGCATCGAGATTGGTTGGTCTGCAGCCTGAGCAATGCGCTGAAAGGCAACTCGATGGACTGTACAAAGCTGCCGATGAGTTACAATCGAAGGAGATTTCCTGGGCTTGTATCGACAATCATGGAAAGGTGATTGGAGGGAAGAAAGAGTGGAGTGAGGAGGAGAGAAGGAAGATTGCTGACCATACTTGGGCTCTTGTGGATCGGGCATAACATTTTACTGGGAATGAAATAGTAAAAATTATTTTATCTCAAGAAGCTGATAGTTCAACCAAAAGACCCAAACCCAGAACTGGTGAATCTCGGTTCCTCTACTCTGTGTCTCTTACGCCGCCCCCATCTCGCGGAGTATTTTCTCAACAGCCTCGCCTTCACAATCAACCGCATAACCCAAAGGCGTCTTCCCAGACTTTGTTTCCACATTAATATCTGCTCCCGCCTTAATTAAAAGCTTAGCCTTTGTCTCTGAATCCTCTCCACTTCTGAAAGAAGGGTTCCCCGCCACAAGATGCAGAACCGTCTCTCCATCATTGTTGGCCGCGCTGACATTTCCTCCGCTCTCGATCAGAATCTGCAGTGATACAGTCTCTCCCCATGCTGCAGCACAATGGAGCGCCGTTGCTCCTTCGTCGTTCGTTGCCTCAAGGTCAATCCCAGCTTTGACCAAGTCTCGCACCAGTCCAGGTGAGCTCTGCGCAGCGCGATGAAGAAGAGTATCACCGCCTTCACCTTTGAGGTGAATGTTTGCTCCTCGTTCGATCAGAAGTTTGACGCATTCTTGTCCGTCGCTCATTGCATGATGCAGCACTGGATCCCCATTGTTATTCACGGCGTTAACATCAGCGCCGGCGGCAACAAGAGCTTCGACAATCTCGATATGCTCATGAGATGCAGCAATATGCAAAGCAGTGTTTCCATAGCAATCCTTTGCTGAGATATCCGCCCCAGCCTCTATGAGGAGCTTTGCGATTTGTGTTTCCCCGAATAAGGACACGACATGAAGAGGCGTTTCTTCATCGACGTTGCGGCTGCCAACATTTGCTCCCGCCTTCAAGAGCATCTCGGTGATCCTCACATCGCCGCTGGCTGACGTATTGTGCAACGGCGTGACACCATCATAGCTTGCTGCAGAGACGTCAGACCCAGCTTCAATGAGCATCTGCACAGCTTTCTCATCGCCGAATTGCACGGCATAGTGAAGTGGCAAGAAGTCACGAGCCGTTTGCGTAGCTGATATGTCTGCACCGTTTTTCAGGAGCTCTTCTAGTCGTTTGTTGTTTTGATGAAAAGCTGCTTGGTGCAGAGTTGTGATTTCAGCGGGATCGTCGCCTGGGGCGTGGCATGGACAAGCCTGAGTTGGTGCGTGAGACATTATGAGAGACTTTGCAAAATGCTGTAGAAGGAGAGTAACTGGCTCGGAAGGGTTATTAGATATATCAGAAACTGTTAGAAAGAACGTGAATTTTCAGCTGGAGTCATTCAGGCAGCAAGTCGGTCTTTGCCATTTGGAGCCGTGGACCAAGCTGAGGTTAGCTGAAACCTAGGCTCAAATTGGAAGGTATCACAAGAACTTGACGGCAAGATCCGAGGGCATGCTTTGACTAGAGCTTGATCTGTAGGGAATCGTAGTTTGACGAGTAGCTATGGTTCCAATTAAAGCCTTGGAGTATTATGGCGCTAAAATCTTGAAATCCTTTTTAAAGAGATCACCAAAATCACTCTAGCAGCCTCTTGAACCTCATGTAGTATTGTATTCCCCCCCCGTTTGCAATCCATCACAACCCCAGAGACACTTACTGGCATCCTTTATAGGTATCCCAGATCCTTAAAAGCCCTCTGCAGAATACCCCGAATGACATCCTGCTTCCTATTATTATAATCCATCACATCCTCCCCATTCTCAACACTCGCCTTCGCAGCCTCCCTCTTGATATTCTCATAAGCTTTCTTATCATCCTCATTTTTTCTCAACCAATCCGCAAAGATCTTATGTCTCACCACCTCAGGGCAGCCAGGACCCCAAACATGCAGATTCGTCGGCACAGGCTCATAATCGCAAAAGAAGCGATGTCCATGCCACCCAGGCTCTCGCAAGAGAAAATGGAAGCCAACGTCCTCAAGAGCCTGTACGTAGGATGCTTCATCGTTGAGGTCTTTTACTGTTAGGTCAATGTCGATGACGGCTTTGGCTGGAAGGCCTGGAACGCTTGTTGAGCCGACGTGGTTGATTGAGATTGCTGTGTCGCCGAGGGCAGACTCAATGCGTGCTTTTGCGCGGGTGAAGAGCTCAGGCCATGTAGGATCTGGCTCGACGATGGCGATGGGGTGTTTGTATTTGCGATAGGCAATTCTTTCGATTGGAGCGCCGTCATCGTAGTCTCTCAGCAGTTCTTCAATTGTAGGCGTCATGGTGAGATGTGCGATGGGAAAATGGCTGTAGATTCTATTGAGACCTTGCTGTAGTATGTATAGAAGGAGATAATGCTTGGCATGGCACGAGGTTTATAAATGGTGTTGGAAGCTCAGATTCACTGGGATTCTGCTGTTCAGGCTGCATTAGGTCGCTTGTTTGCCCCGCACCAGCCTACAGGCCTTCCCCATTTGCCTAGGCTCGGTGACTCATTCACCGACGAGTCCAGTGTTTAGTTGCAGTTGATCACTAATACGACTGGAAAAAGCTATTTATACCTCGCCATGTCGAGGCCGGCATTGACTAGATTGATTCCCTCTTGTGGACTAAGTATATGCTATGAGATACTCCTACACAGTGATCAAGGCTAACAAGAGTTCATTTTTGAATCAAAGTGATCGGGAGCATTGTATACTTCCTCGTCCTCACATGTAAATAGGGCGCTACACATAGGCAGTGGACTCTTGAGAATGTCGAAGCATTTAACATTGTTTTCCATAGTTATCGGGTGACTCCATCCCACCAAGATCAGCAGAGCCCTGTGAAATGCAATCTTGGCCAATTAACAACATGTCAGATATGCACTGCTCGCCAAAAGTGTCAAAGAACTTTTGCAATTCTTATGTGTCCCAATAGATAAGCAACCCCGCTCTTCAATGCACTGCAGACGACCCTGCTTGCGG
Organism: Fusarium begoniae; assembly: GCA_013186755.1. Lineage (NCBI taxonomy): Eukaryota > Fungi > Ascomycota > Sordariomycetes > Hypocreales > Nectriaceae > Fusarium > Fusarium begoniae. The sequence continues at coordinate 15,942 of JAAOAG010000260.1, forward strand.
GCCACAAACTACAATCATCATGCATCCAATCACAGAAGAAGTGAATGGTGTGATACGATCGAACGAGCCATTGCCGCTGGCGGTCAATGAGCTCACAAAGCATTGGTTCACCCAGATTCTCAACAAGCCGGTTCACGACGTTGAGGTCATCGAGGCCATCCATGGAACGGCTTGCAAAATATCGATCAAATTAACTTGCAAGAATGGTACCGGTGACAGCGCCAGTAGTGTTTGCGTCAAAGGTGGGCTCAATCCCGACATTCAAGAGTCTTTACCTTTCCACTACGCCATTTACCGAAGTGAGGAAGAGTTTTACTACTACCTTGCCCCAAAGATCAAGATCCTTCGCTCACCGGTATCGTATGCTGGCACATATACTGGAAGTGGACAGCCCATCGTTGTAATGGCCGATGTCAAAACTCAGTGCTACACCTTCGGTAACCCACTTGAGACATGGCCGGTCGAAAGGGCGAGGATGAGTGTCGCGCGCAGCTAGCTACCCTCCATGCCAGTACCTGGGGGGACACAGGTGACACGATTCCCTCCGTGAGTGAAACTCTTTCAACCAGCGATGCAATCCTGGGATTCCTTACACCGGAAGAATGTGACAAAGGTTTTGATCCAGACGCGAGACCTCCACTTCCTAAGTTCATGGAGGATCGGGGGCCTATGACGGCCATATTGACGGCCCTTTGAGCATCAGAGTCCAAATTGAAGCGCATTGTTCATGGTGATGCACATATTGGAAACACGTTCGTCTCCCCCGCACGAGAGCCTGGCTTCCTTGACTGGCAGGTCATTCACGCCGCATCAGCCTTGCACGACGTTGCTTATTCCATCGGCGGGTCAGTGTCAATTCGAGATCGCCGCGATCATGAGAAAGACCTCTTGCAGTCTTATCTCAGCGCCCTGAAGCATGCGGGCGGCCCCGAGCTTGAGATGGAGGATGTTTGAGAGGAGTACCGGCGACAAACCTTTCACGGCTTTGCATGGCCCTTGCTGGCCAACTGATGCAGAGCCGCGAGATTGTTGATGCTATGGTGGAACGCCACAGCGCGGCGATTGTAGATCGCAAGAGCATAAAATTACTCGAGGTTAAGGAGGTATAAAAGGAACTAATGATATTGCATATGAATAAAATACTATTTACAACAAAGGCGGATTATCAAAGGTCTGTTTGATCCTGCAACCCAACTTGATCACCACCACTTTGCAGACATGTCTCGAATTGAGTTAGTGGCGCAATGAACCCCTCCTAAGAGTCTATGATGCCTATCCCAGTCATCAATAAATTTGATGTTCATCTCAACCTCGGCATACTTGTCTTTGATTGTCTCAGCAAAGATATCCTTCTCCCCGACAAGTGGACCCCACGGTTTAGGCGCAACGGAAGTGTTGTAACCAGTAAGAACGAGGTTGTTTATGACAGCAGGGAAGAATGCGCTGACTGTGACTTCCGAGTCAGGATCTCCAAACTTGGAGGCGCCGTGTTCAATGAACAAAGATGGGATGCGAATGATGTCCTCATCAGTAAGTCCAACTTCCTTCCTGAGAATCTGTATGCTGTCGTTAATTTGTCGAGCGCACATATCGTTAAGCCCCATCAGCCTCCTACTTCTCAATAGTTGGCTTACGGTAATGGAACGGACGAGTCGGTGACACTCGGGCATCTCGCAGTCCTTGGGCCACCGAGTAGAAGATTTCTTGCGTGAGATAGCCGAGAGCGATCCATTCCCGGCCTTTTCCACCTTTTGAAGAAGTCTGATAGCTAAAAGAGGGTCACTGATGACTGCAACCCAACCTCGGGTGTTGTTGGCGGGGATGAACTGGAGGAACTCATCGACATGACCGACTGCGAGCCAGGAAGTATCGAGCAGGAGGGGCTCCTGTGACTCTTGAGCTTCAAAGTAAGAACGGATATGATGGCTTTTGTTGCCATGCTTGCCAAGGATGAGACGCCCAGCTGGCCATGTCTTGCCTTCGAAGGTGTAAGGAGGAATGGCTTCGATGTTGCCACCGGCATTGGTCTTAAGGCTCGACTTCCCGAGATGCTGCACTGCACCAACTCCGGCCTCCCGGAAATCCCGAAAGAGATGTAGACCACTCTCTTGACTGCGTCGGGGACACCGAATCATGATTCGGATAGATACTGTTCCATTAGGACCGGGCATGCTTGCGTAGCCTGGCTCAACAAAATCTTGAACCCAATTTTCGTATGTTGTATTGAAGCGGTAGAGGTCTTTCTTCATGCCAGCGGCCTTGGTAATTGAGTCGAGCTTGTTGTTGAAGTTGGCAGAATAAGGGTCCCAGGTACCGTGGGCGGTGAGGACTTGTTCGACCTTTTGGAGATGATGGTGTGTGAGCAGGGGTGCGACACGTAACATGACCGTGTCGGTGCATCCGGTATCTCTATCTTGAATGGTGAAGCGAACAGTGACACGTCCATCCCAACTCTCAGGGTTTCTGGTGTCCCGACTCTCGGGACGTCTGGTATCACGAGCATCAATGCCAAGGTCAAGGCCAGCCTTCAGCTCCGGTTGATAGAAGATATGGTTGTTGTCGATGTATACCCAATCATTGCCCTTCTTCTGGAAGATACGTACGAACTTTCGCTGAGTCGCATCGGGAACAGTAACAGTACCCGTTGCGCCGTCGAAGAGGTCTGGACTGGGGACGGTCTTGAGAGGTGCGAGATATTCGGGAGATCTCTGGGTGTTGTCGGAAGCATCGTGGCAATCGTCGAGCCTCTCATCGCTGAAAGTGTTGCGGTTCTCAAACTCAATTCGGCATCGTCCACCAGTATCGCCGATATTGGGGAGGAAAATGGCACCGTGCGTTTCATTCCATCGCGTCTTGTCGATCGTGTCTGAAAGGCCTTCGAGGTCGACACGTCCATCGCGGTTGGTGTCAGCACGTATGTCGGCTTTGAAACAAGGTGTCGAACAGCCCCCACAACACCCGCAACCACCTCGAGCCAAAGCCAGTGGGATACCTGAAGAGAAGGTGGTCAGAGATTGAACTGCAGAATTGATTGCTAGGTGGGGCTCATACCGCAAAGGGCCACAAGGTGAAGAGAGCGCATGGCGGCCGTGGGTGGATGCACAAGCGAAGGAAGTGTGAGCAGGAATGAGCGATGAGGCCTGTAGCGTTTGAGCGAGAGGGACGATGCAGATGATGATGAAGAAGAAGAGATGGATCGTGCAGAAGACGATCCGGATCGGTGATGATGCAGATGCTGTGGCTGAGAGGGATGGTACTGCTGATGATGTTGAGGAGAGAGGGCTGATGCAAATCCAGATGATGAATCAGACGATGATGATGATGATGATGATGATGATCAGAGGGAAGATGATGCTGGTGATGCCAAAATGAGAGGTTTGATGATGATGATGTTCAGGTGAGAAATGCAACCGAGCAGTCGCAGTTGTTTTGTGTTTGTCGGAAGGTCATTGCTCATTTGGCAACAGCTCCTGCTTTGAGAACCGTCCCCGTTCCATAAAGACGGGAAGGAGGTGAGAGATGGCTGCTCTTGCCCCAGCTCGATTGCACTACTCTGATCCATCCGTTTCAAGCTCAATCTCACTGTAGCCTATTCTTCATATCCCCCTTAATTATTATTCCTCGCCACTATTGCCATCGTAATCACAGCTCGGACATGACTGCTAGCATCGCTTGTCTTGTTCAACTCACTTGGCCTGTCTTTAAACAAGTCACCAAGTTCTGCAAGGAAGTCAAAGATGCTCCGTCAAAAGCCCAAGACTCCGCCACCCCAGACGAGAGACTGGAATTCTCGAAAACCTGCGACTGTTGACTTGCGTATTGGAAGAGCGAGACTCGAATCCGGCGCTAAAACCACAGCATCTTGAGTGGTGCTAAAGAGATTGAATGAGATCAATAGCAAGCTTGGCAAAGCATTGTCTGACTTTGGCGTTGCAAAATCAGCAAGACGTTGCGTTCGGAGGTTGAAATGGCCCTTTTTACTGCAGGAAACAAGAAATTTGGTCTCCGAGCTTGCAAATCATCGCGCCAATCTTCATCTTACACTGTCAGCAGATAGTAGGATGCTTTGATGAAGAGTCTGGCTAAGCAGGATGAGATCCACAGCATGATCAAAAGAATTATCAGTTTTGAGACTCGATTTGAGCTTAACAAGAGGCTAAAATAGGTCTTGGACTTCTTTCTACGCGCGAAACCTCAGGGCTATCTTCATGTTAGTCGCGAGCTGCGACACGAAGCGACTGGGTTTTGGCCCAGCAGCAACGATTCCACGTTTGAAAGGTAGAAGAATGGATCAAACTCTCAATTGTAGCTTGGTAGCATTCCAGATACGTTTCAGCGCTTTGCCACATTGTGAGCTCATCAACGTCTCTCCAGGCAGTGGAAAGTCGGTTCTGTGCGGACTTGTCATCGAGACTGTTCTTGAACAGAGCGACTGTCTTACAGCAGTCTGCTTCGCGTTCTGCGATTACAAGAACCCTGACTCCTATCTCCCCGAGAATATTGTCGCGGCACTCACAGTCCAACTTGGTCTCCAAGGCGAAGAAGGCTTCGATCTTCTGGAAGAATACTTGGACATGCTCCATCCCGACGACAAGCTTCACTCCAAACCAAGATTAGACGGCTCTTTAAAGCTCTTCAGATGCATGTCTCAAGTTTGTAAGAAAGTCTTTGTCATAGTTGATGGACTGGACGAACGCGGTGATCAGGTAGCTCGCATGACCCGGTTCTTGAAAGCGATGGTCGGTGGATCTGAGACTGTCAGCTCGGCCTTTTTTAGCGGAAAGGAATAATAGATTCGCAAGCAACTTGCTTATCGGTTTGAACACATTGAAGTTTCAGCCCATGTGAAGGATTTGAAAGACTACACGGTTGCAAAAGCCAGCAGGCGCAAAGCACTCAAGAGCATCGAAAGGGCGAATCCTGATCTCTATAAAGACATACTTCATTCTTTGGCACCCTTTTTACAAGTTCGCCGCCTATGCTTCTCTGGGAAGACAGAGAAGCACAATTTCCTATCCTATTCACCTGAACGTCATAGAAGAAGACCCCGTTCTGGGACTTCTCAAGCGGCTTTTCGGTATCCACAAGACCGGCAACTTTAGGGCATGGGCTCATACGTTGCTGTCTGGGGGACAGGCCGGGCTGTCGACTATGCACCAACTATTGGACGGCCCACTACAGACCGTGGTGTCTCTGCTAAGTCCCAATTTGTGCCAGTTCCTCATTGACAGTGGTGTCGATGTGAATGTGATGCGAGGTAACTTCACTCCGGTTGCCATGAGGATCGCTCTGGAAGGCGAAGGATTCCTTGATTAAAAGATGAAGGATACTCAGTATAATCACTATACGCCCCGGCGCTGCCTGTCTCTCGCGGACGTGGCTTTCGCCAATTACTCTTAATCCTACCCCTTACAGCCTGTATCAGACCTGCCAAGTGAAATGGAGATTGAGAGGCAGTATAGCTTTTTCTGCATTTGTGTAAGATTAAAGACAATCAAAATCACAACTACTGTCTGTTCATATTTGTTCAAGAGACTTTATTTCTATTTACTAGACAAATCTCTTCACGCTTGCTCAAGTTGGCTCACCTCCACCTCCCGCTTCATCTCAGCCTTCTCGTCCCTTGCCAAGATAGCTTCATTATCAGGCGCCAGCTTATTTCCATAGCGACCAATCTTGTACCAAGGCAGAGAGAACAGTTCATCAGTGCTCTCAAGCGATCGTCCCGCCATCTCAGGAACAAATGCCCAAACCCAGATGAGACCAAGGATACAAACAGCAGCACAAAAGAAGAAGAATCCACTGCTTGTCATGTGAAGCAGCATAAGCGGAACAGCTTTTGTGTTGCCGTACTGGTTCGCAAAGTGAAGACACATGGTGATGGAACTACCCAGGGCACGAAGGCGAAGGGGCCAGATCTCGGCGTTGACGAGATATTGGAACGAGTTCCATCCCATGGTCCAGCCGACACCTGAGATGTATAGCATTGCAATTGCGCCAACGCCAGCATGTTTCTGGGTGCTTGTCAAGGTTCCATCCTCAAGGGTCTTGGTACCAACAATGGCAAGGAAGATGGCAATGTACAAGACTGAGATGGTCTGGAGAGTAATGCCAGCATAGAGCGATCGACGTCGACCGATGAAGTCAACGAGGAAGAAAGCGCATGCATAGGCAGAGACCAACTTTACAACACCGAGAATGCAAGTAGCGAAGAGCTTCTCGGACTGGCCAGACTTTCCGAGGACACCAAAGAACTCAGCGGCGTAGATGGTAATGGCACTAGCGCCAGACCATTGACCAAGGAGTTGAGCCATGAAGCCAAGCATGAAGCGGTATCGGTTGGCGGGGATTGTAAGAAGTTCTCGGATCTTGCCCCATCGGGAGACACCGAGGATAGCCTCTTGCTCTCGCTCAAGTTGCTCTCGAATGCCGTACAACTCGGCTTGGACGAAGGGATGGTCTTCGGGGAGTTGTCGAAGCTTGCAGAGAGCCTTGGTGCTCTCTTCATTTCGACCCTTCATGGTGAGCCAGCGAGGGGTTTCGGGGACGGTGAAAGATAGGAGCAGAATGAGTCTACAAAGGTCAGTCGTTGAACACTAGAGTAAGGGAAGTTTACATACCCAGCAAAGCCAATATGGCATGTCTGAGGTGCAACCCATTGGTATCGAGAGGAGTCGGGCATGTTGATGGAAGCGCCCCAGTTGCTGAAGTAGGCAACCATGACACCAAGGTAGACAGAACCAGCAAAGATATTGGTGAGCATACCACGCACAGCCCTCGGTGCAGTCTCGGCAAGGTATGTCGGACCAACAACGACAGTCATGCCGATACCCAGGCCGGCAATAAAGCGTCCAGCCAAAACCTGTCCCACGCTTCCATGGCTGGTAACAACGATGATGAAACCAACAAGCCAAAGCACACAAAGGAATTGAAGTGACCGAACACGACCAATCTTATCGCATAGGAAGAATGCAAGGAGAGAGCCAGCGATGGAACCGATTTGAACCATACTGGTAATATTGGACTCGACTTGGGCTTGATGTTCTGCTGATCCGTGGTCGAGACCGAATTCGTCTTTGAAGCTCTTTAGAGTGACCATGCCTCCGACGAGGCCTTCGTCAAGACCACGACTGGCACCTAAGACACCTTTCGAACAAGTTAGCGATTGACGAGTGAGTGACTGGGTTTGGATGACGAACCGAAGACAAAGGTACTCCAGTATAAGCGCCAGTTCATAACCTCACTAGGCGTATCCGCCATAGCGGCTCTGTTTCCAAGCGTGAACTTCATCTTGACAGAATTTCTTAACGATATCCTACTCGACACAAAGGTACAGAACACCAAAACGTTGTCAAGGAGAAATAGGCATAGTATTTATGGTTAAGAAATATTGGGGATGGTCTCTTCAACCAGCGGGGAAATACGGAGGCTTCTCCACGGTCTAGTCGCACTCTCCGCACCCTCCGGACGGATATTTCGTGCCGATTGCGGGGAATTCGCCACTTTATTTCTCCTCATGCCAACGGCATCACCGCGGAGATACCTATTTTAGTTGCCCGATGAACTTGTCTGTCCAATTGGAGTCACATGGTGACTGCTAGTGCTTCCCCGCATCTCACAGTGAGACGCGGAGATTTCCACGATGGCTTCGAGAAGCAGACTCGGGACTTGCCTTGTCATCTTTTCATAGAGAAGAGGCTGTGAAAGATGATTGTATGCTTAAAATATCACAGACCTCGCATTGAGTCTTTCTAACGTGGAACTTGCCACAGCTTCTGTTAAATGCCTCTACCCCAAATCATCGTGACTTTTCGCGTTTGTTTCGCGGCGTCAGCAAAAGATCAACACGGATATCCGGCACATGGAAAGTGGATAGTGGAGTACAAACCGCCCGCAAACTCAAAGGTTCCCTGCTGGAAGGGCGAGATTGAAGGGACAGACCGATAATTCTAACCAATGGATCGTGATTAATTACTGACTGCTTCTCAACGTTACATCTACTCGTGCGAGGAGACTCCGAGTCCACCCTGGAGATGCCGTGATGTGGGAAAGCATTCTCCCGATGAGTGTAAGCAAGGTTTGGAGATGAGAAAAGGTCAAGCTATGCTTCTATTTAAGCTTCCCCAGAGACGACTGTTTGTCTCGCCGTTGTGACGGTCAAAGTTGAGGTGTATTGTGAATGGCGTCCTCCATCCATTTGGAGTTTTGTCCGAGCGGTGTGTACGAGCTTACAGTTTGTAGCTGCAGCAAACAAGGGCAATGAGCTAAGAATGACAAAGGTTCGGTTCATGTCGTCGCGAATTATGGAGGCAACTCAGGCGGCTTCGATGAGTGTAGGGTAAGCAAGAAACATTATTCGTAGTACCCCATAACTCTCGCGCCATTATGATCAGGGTCTTCGTTCTGGTGAAACGATATCAGATTATTATACTCTCAATTGTATAAGAATTGTTTCACGATTTATGATTTATGTTAGTTCAAGACAAGACCGTCGTGGTTTCTCTGAGCTCTGCTGTGTCACAAGTCATATGCTTATCGATGTTAATGCTCAATCAACAACTTGACGCCCATGTCATTCGCATTCTTACCGCAAAGTCCCGTGTCACATTGTGTCCAACGAATCTCAGACTAGTAGCATGCATTACTTCTTCTTATCCCAACCCAGTTCTTTGAACATAAGAAAGTGCTATATTTCTATATCGTCTCAATGATTGCAAGGGCGGACAAACACAACCAAGACCTCAGCTGCCCCACACAAAAATGATGTCAATGCCCTGAAAATGGAACCAACTTCTCAACAGCCAATCATTGACTTGGACACGTCAAGCTTTCTCAATTAGGCAATTCAAAAGATCAAGGCATGACAATGATCGACAGTGTCTCATAAGGCAGAGCCTAAAACAGCAAAACGCGTTGTCTGCCGCTGTCACTTATCTCAAAATGGACTATCAAGACCTCACCCCGGTTAAGTCTGCGGCAAGGCAGCGTCAGACACGGTCTTTGACCTCGAGAGAGACGCAGTATAAAGGTTGGCTTGTAAACCTCAGACAGAAGCTTGAGGACTTGGAGAGATTCTTGGTATCATTGGTAAACATGTCTTCTGATAACTCAACTTCGGCAAAAGAAAAAGAGCCCGAAAAAGGACTCTTTCGATACTGGAAACCATCTACAACAAGCCAACCTCCTCCCGATGGTGGGCTGATAGCATGGCTTCAAGTCCTTGGCTCTTTTCTTATCAACCTCAACAACTTCGGTTTAGCCAACAGCTTTGGCGTGTTCCAAACGTACTACGAAACGACACTCCTTCGAACACACTCCTCATCTGCGATATCATGGATCGGTACCCTCCAAGTCTCCCTGATCCTCATCATCGGTGTCATCTCCGGTCCGCTTTTTGACCAAGGATACTTCTATCCCATTCTCGTCGCCTCGAGTCTCATGCTCACCTTTGCACTTATGATGCTGAGCTTATCGACACAATACTATCAAGTCATGCTGACGTGGGGTGTCCTTGGAGGCATATGTACTGGGTTGTTGTACATCCCGAGCGTTGCTATGATCCCTCTCTACTTCACGACGCGCCGCGGTCTGGCCCTTGGCTGTGCGACGGCGGGAGGCTCTTTCGGTGGTATCATTTACCCCATTGTAGTCCGCCGTTTACTGGATTCTGGTGGCTTTGGCTGGGCTTGCAGGGCGATTGGCTTCATTGCCCTCTTCACGCTGACAATCGCAGCCATCCTCATCAAGCCTAGCACACAAGCAGTCAAGAAGCCAACACGACAACTCTTTGACAAGTCGATCATCAAGGACAAGGCCTTCATTTTCTTCACGTTGGCATCCTTCTTTATATGGTTGGGCTTCCTCGTGCCATACATCCTCACTCCCTCCTTTGGTCTGTTGGGTCTTGACCATCCTGTTTCAGAGGATCTTTCATATTACATGTTATCCGTTCTCAACGCCGCCCAAGCTCTAGGTCGAATCATTCCTGCAGCTGTTGTGGATAAGAAGATCTTGGGAGCAGAGTCAATTCTCATGTTCAACGTTGCGGTATCTGGCGTCCTTGCCCTGTGCTGGATTGCAGTTCATAACTTGGGCGGCTTCACTGTCTTCCTTATCCTATATGGCTTCTTCTCTGGTGCAGTCACTACCTTGCCTGCCTTCATCATCCCATACCTATGTCCTTCACTAGCTGTTCTTGGTACTCGAATGGGTATCGTCTACGGTGCGGCAGGGTTTGGAGCATTGATCGGGCCTCCAATTGCGCTGGCAGCTGACGAAGCCCACGGTGGTCGACAAAACCGTGCGTTTCTGGGTGCGCAGATTTGGAATGGCGTGACCATTCTTTTTGCGTCGGGTCTTTGCGTGTATCCTCTTTGGGAGGCTAGGAAGCGACGGCATATGAAGGAGATGGCGGATACTAAGGCAAAGCAGGGTAGTAACAGTGCTTAGTGGTTCAAGCAAGGGAAGGGAGGGAAGGGCTAGAAGGCAAAAGCTATGAGGTTGATGAATAAAAGCGCTTGGTTAACGGTATGGGGACTGTATTGTAGCCAGCAATTCATGTTTGGATTGAGGATGTAAAGACCACGAATATTTGACTCGCGCCTCTATGACATATCTGGTTTAAATAGTCATGTTTCATTGATCAAAAGATCTTTTTGCAGCGACCGGTGCAGATACAATGCGTCATATGGTATAAGATCAAGTCAGCAGTCTCACTGATATTTTGTAAGGCATATCGAAAATCAGGCTGTGCAGTTCAACGACGTAATTGGTTATGGAGGTGCCAAGGCACACAACAGGGCAGCTGAGCCCCTCATCTCTTTTCAACTGTTTGCGATAAACAGCTTCGGCATTTCATTCCCAACCTTATGTGATATCAAGTTTGTTGACACGCTTGGTCGCAATGGATCCCCTGTCTATCATCGCCAGCATTGCAGGCATCGCAACAGCAGGCACATCACTCTCCAAAGCGATATACCATTTTATATCCTCGACGCGCGGTGCCTCGCGTGAGATGGCAGACATAGCGCGTAATATCTCGGATCTATCTTACATTCTTTCAGAACTTCGTCGGGTACTCCAAGAGAGCGCCGATATATGCAGCCGCAAACTCCTCCGCCGAATAAAGTCCGCGACTCACCGTATATCCACGATACATGATGATATATATGCGCTCATTGACAGCATTAGGGGCTTTAAAACTTTTAGATGGAGCCTGAAGCGCTCAGAAGTGCAGTACAAACTTACATTGATCGAGAGCCATAAGACTGCTATTCAGTTGATGCTTAACATTTTGATTCTTGCAGCGACATCAAGAAAGGAAGCACAGTTAGTAGCTTCTAGGTTTCTGTTCTGATAGCTTGATAACCAATATTCTTGTGCAGATCCCAAGTCACTCAGCCAACTTCCGCCAGTGGGGGCAAGCAGAAAGAGCCAGAGTCGGAAATTCCCCTCCTTCGCCAGCAGTCAGAGAACCTCGCATACGCAGCATCACATTGTCTGGTCGATCTCTTGGAAAACCAGGAATTTGAGACTGGCCGATCATCAAGCCAACCAAAGGCCGACTCTGATAGTGATAATGACGATGTCGCGGGGCAGGTGCAGATCCGTGGCCATGGGCTATCTGACGGGATAGGCCGATGGCTTTTTGAACTTTGTTCGAAAATGACCCTAGAAGTGCACATGATTCAGAGACTCGTGAGCAGGGTAGTGGAAAAGGACATCAAGGTCCAACTTCTGACAAGACGGCCCCCGTAGTCCGAACGCCAACAGAATTGCAAATGGCCATTTACGAACTCGGAGCAGGTCAACTTCTTGTTGACATACTTCTAGCGGACTGGACATGTCTTTCTCACGACGAGGCTACTGGAACCTTCGTGCGTAAGCCTGAGATAGACAAGGTGAGACCAAGTAGTCCTGCTCCCAAACAAAGCGACGCCACAGTCGTCCGTTTCAAAGATGCTGTTGGTCGAAAATTCACGTTCCCATACCCTCTTGTTCAGAAGTGGGAGGCAAGTGGTATCGCTTTATCACGATGAAATATTGGTGCTAATCCATTGAAGGACATTGAATGCATGATCGGACAAGCGGGCATGTATATCGAACTGCTTTATCCACTAGTCCTTGCACGCCATTATGATCTCATGGATTCTGACGGCAACATGATAGATCCGGCAATGTGGGAAAGCACCGTAAAACCAGGAATGCAAGTAGTGATGACTATGAGGCCCATAAATAATGATGACAAGCCGATATCGAACCTTGAAAAGAAGAAGGCCAAGGTTCCTGTGAAGAGACGGGAGAAACTTGATTCAAAGAATCAAGTACCTTCGTCTTCTTTGTTGTCTTTTCTGGCAGGTCACGGGGATTACAAGTCTCATTATTGATAGCCGATGTTCATGATACGCCTGATGTCTTGGAAATGCATATGAGATCAGCGGATTGGGAGATTGACGGGGATTTCTTGCAAATACCAGAAATATTCTAGCACCACTTAACTGGCTATGCCTTTGAGTACGTGGTGCTCATTTGAGATGAGTTAAACTAGTATAGTCCTACATATCAACCCCATTCAAAGTGATTCTCAGGACCATAGTCGATTCGATCTCTTTTGCTCGCGCCAGAAGCTCTTGGGCGTCCCAGTTTGCCCAGACGAACTTGCCCTTCAAGAACCCAGCTTCCTCTGACGTAAGCCATACCATAAAATGAGCTGGCAACTCCACTGATCTTGTTAGTGTCGGAAATAATAATGTGAACAAAATCTATAGGCAAACCTGTATCGAATCCAACACTAAGGTCGGGATTTATCCCTGTCGCAATAATACCAGGCTGGATGCTGACGACATGGATGTACGTATTCTCGAACGTAAAGTAGTCAACCATCTTTAAAGCGGCTGCTTTGGCTGCAGCGTAACTGAACACACCGGGGACTTCAGCCATTGGGGCCCAATGACCTATGCCAGAGCCGACGTAGATGACCTTAGCACCTGGGGCTGCGAGGGGGAGAAATGCTTGTAGAGAGTTGAAGACGCCAATGACATTGATCTCAAGACCTTGACGGAGCTGAGCTTCATCATAGCCGTAGACTGGGCCAGCCTTTGGTAACATGCCAGCGTTGGCGATGAAAATGTCAATTTTGCCAAGTCTATCAACGATCTTCTTCAATGCAGTGCTTATGGACTCAAACTTGGTGACATCTCCAGTTTCGAACAGGACCTGGGCCGAGGGATTAGTAGCTTGGATAGCCTTCACTGAAGTTTCAAGACATTCAGGCCTTCGACCGACGATGGCGATGGATTTGGCACCAGCTTGGGCAAAGGCGATGCCAGTAGCTTGGCCAATTCCGGTACCTCCACCGGTGATGACAACGTTCTTACCAGCAGCGGAGAGCTCTGGTCTTGTGGGTGAGATGAATGGATATGGCTCGGAGTGCCATGACTTGGTAAATGATGAAAAGCCCGGTAGTGGGAGAGGTGCCATCTTGGATGTGGAAAATAGAAGAGAATGGAGGATGGTGTTGCGGAATATTCGTTCCTTGGTGCGACAATTATATAGGTGCCATAACCACGTACTGGGTCGGTACCAACAAAGCAGAACCTTTTAACTTCATTCATAAGCATGATGAATTCATAAGCATGATGTATGTTTTTCTTCCGCGGAACGCCTTCAACGTTATGTCTATAATGTGATTCAGCTGGCTGTTCCGCGGAGGATGAGGCACGGCTCGCATTTTTTTGCACACATGAGACACGAACTAAAACCAAGCGTTAAACCAATATTATAAATGGTAAAACTCTTTATATCTTCTCTCTGATATCTTTCAGATCCTCAGCTACATGTGGCTTCGAGCCAATCCACATTCTGCACCGCATTCCGAAATGACATTTCGCGGGAATTCTTCAGGAGCCCATCCCACGAAACACGTAAACTCTTCAATTGCGGAAGCGGTGCTTGTAGTATAATTTCATCTAAAAAGCTGAACGCAGGGTTTATTAACTGGTCATCCGTCTCAGCCTTTGTATGCCAAGGGCTGAATAGGATGTTAGCCGTTAGGCAGACTGCTGCAGAGATGTACGTGCAAGCTGTCATCCTGGAGACTCAGAGTTAGCAAAAGGTAGCCGAAAAGGAAATGATGAGCTTACCAAATAAATGCAGGATCTTTATGATCAATAGCTATGAACAGTTCGATGTACTCGCGAGACTCATAAACAAGTGTATGCCAACCTACTGGCAGCCGTGGAGTTGCGACTATGCCTTGCTCGACTACTTTTTGTCCAAAATCTTGAAGACTTGGTATCCATTGTGCTTCCATGGCATGAGCCTTGCAGACGACACTTCGACAAGTGAGATGACTCGAGTACAAAACACCAAAGGCCCTCTGTAGGTTTGCGTTCCCACTTTGAGTAATGGCACTGGGAGAAAACTCAGAAGGTATACGGGCAAGCCAATCATCTAGCATCTGGTGTATTCGGGCCACGTTATCTAGACGGACGTCGACGTCTGATGCGGTGGGGGACTTGGATAGCATTGCTTCATAGACTTGACCTTGAATATGCGCAAGCTGCACACGTGATAGAAAGAAGTTGAAGTTGGACGAATTATCGGCTGTGTATAGCATACCAGCTCCGTCAGTAGGTGTAGCTGAAGGCCAGTCAATACTGATGTCATTTTGGCTCTGGATAGGAGGTAGCTTTGTTCGCATCGATATGTCTCGATCGAGGATGTAAGCAATCCAGAAGACTCGATCTCGCTCCAAGGTTTCGGAAGCACTTAGATGATCATAATTTGCCCTCGAGTGCAATCTCAGTCCATGAGCAAGACGTAAAGCAATGGGGATCAGAGCCGAAGCTGGTTTCAAGTCTGATGTTGCCTGCAACAACACAACCATTCCGACAATTGTTTGTACGTCTAGGAGAATTGAATCGCCCAACATGATATCATTGAGAACTGATTGAGCCTTGTTCATGAAGTGCAGGGTACTGTAATTTGCTGGCTTTTCCTCGTCTGGGATATGGCGATAGGCTAGGGAGAGAACGACGTTGATGGCCGCCCAAGTGGAGGTATCTCGCTGATGGGGCTGTTCATACCATGTACTCACCCTAGATAAAAGTCTCTGTGGATGAAAGAGGGGTAGTATAGTGTTGAAAGTTGCAAGGAACTTGTTGACTCCTGATAAGACCTCGTGTTGAGGAGGTAATTCAAGACCCAACTCAAGAGAACCCCTTCCAGAGTAGCTGACGTCATATTCTCCCGATTGGGGCTGATCACTTTGACTACTATTTTTCTGTGTCAATCGTTCTTCAAGCTCCTTTATTCTTTGCTGCGCTTCATCAAGACTCGTCTCAAGCGATTGCACCTGAGACTGCAAAGCTGCCGCAGTACCATTGGCTTGTTTCCTGATGGCAGCTTTACGGCTCGTAGCTTGAAACGTGCAGTCAGATTTGTACAGAACGCAGTGAGAACACCGGGGCTTTTGACCGTCGCACCGAATCCGCTTGCGGTAGCAGACGTCGCAGGCCTATCAGATGCTGTCAGCATTAATCCTGTCTCGGCCAAGAAGACATCGAGGCAAACCTTTCTAGTCATCTGTGTTGGTGGCATATTAACGTTATGGCTGAGGATGACGGATGTAAAGATGAGTGATTGAGAGAGGTGATGCTGACATTGGCTTATCTTGTCTTCCGCGGAAGCAGTGCTGACAAATTGATCAATTTTCTGATTGGATGCGCCCAGACGCTATCTCGCAACAGCTGACGAATGATAATCTCTATTTCTGTTGTATCTATTACAACTCCTTGCCTCAATACAACTCCGTCTAATAGCAACTCTATCCTAATCACCAATCACTCCACAATAAATACACTGTCTCCCCAATAATTATACATGAAGGTTTAAAATACCAACTCCCTCAATGTAGCCCATCTACCATCAGCTCCCTGTTTAAACCGTCCACCCATCAAGAGCCCCAACATCTGTATAGGCAGCGAGGTTGATGTAGTGAACTTGGCGTGTTCCACCACGACCAAACTGCTCAGCCGTGCTGTTCAGCAGGAAAGCCGAAGTAGAAGAGTTCAAGTTGAGCAGACCTGGAAACTGCTTATTGAACTTATCAAAGATGACCTGAGGAGTAAAGTGATCAAGACCCTTGGCCTCAATCTCCTTCTGCCAATACTTCAGATAGGTGCGTGTATGATCAACATCAATTGAGCAGCCAAACTTCTTGTTGGACAGACTGTGGCCGGGAATGACAACATTTGGCTTGAGGTAGTCGATCAAATCGAGGGTTGACAGCCAGGATTCGGTGAGGGCCTTTGTTAAAGAGTCGGCGAGCCAGAGATGCATGTCATGCCCGTACACGGAGTCGCCAGCAATCAAGGTCTTGATAGAGGGAATCCAGAACAGTGTTTCGTCTACGGTGTCGCCTGTGAGAGGGTTCAAGAAGTGAATCGGGGTAGCTTCATCGCCTGGCAAGGTGAAGAATGAGAAGTCGTAAGGCGCCGGAAGGTGAACCGTGTTGACGATGGACTGATCACCCAGAACACCCTTCATCAACTTGACCTACTCAATGTTAGTAGTCTCCACCATCAAGAGATTGTCTTGCATACCTTGTGAGCTGCCTCCTTCTTGATCTCAGCCGCGGCCTTGGAATTGGCGTAGTACTTGGCCTCGGGAAATCGCGACAACAGTGCACCGCCACTGAGGTAGTGATCAGGATGGAAATGGGTGGTGAATGCAGCGACAAGTGGCTTGTCGGTTGTATTGCGGACCCAATCGGCTAGGGTTTCTGCTCCTTGGATTGCCATGGGCAGGTCGATCAGGACAGCGGCTTGAGAGCCAATAATCAATGAGGAGACCATGTCGAAGGAAGAGCCATGGTTGATGAATGTTTCAACGCGGAGGTTGGGATGAGTGATTGCTCGTGCACTGATGAGTCCAATGGACTGAAGGGCGAGAGAAATGGTTGTAAGACGCATGATTGGGAAAGATATTGAGAATGTTTATAAGTTGAGTTGTAAATCTGTGCTGTGATTGCTTGATTGATTGCTGGGTGAAGTTGTTTTCTACTGCGACATGGTAGTTCTATATATAATAGTCCATTATACGTTTTAATTACCTGGTGACTCTTGAGCTTGGACATCTTGTCAGTGCCTTAGAAGCAAAGTGGGAGAGCATCGTGAGGTAGTGGGTCCATTTCTAATCCCCAACTCCACTCTCTCCACTACGGCATTCGACTGGAACACCGAGATCAATCTACCGACTCATGGCGCAGCAAGTGCCGGGTTTTCCATTCTCAAGAGCCCTTATACTAAGCAAAATGCGATTTGCAGACTGAACTGTGGTGTCAACACGCAGTGTAGCAACCCAACTAATGTTTCCTACAGTTGAGGAGGTATTAAAGCATACTTGAGGATAGCACAGAGAAACAACCGCCGCAGCCTATTCTCTTGCCATAGATTCGTCATATTGCTTTTCCCTGCCAATTTGCTTCAGTGAGCAGTAGGGTTAAATAGGCGGGTATGAATCGCCAGATGAGAAAAGTCGGAAATACAGAACCCAAACAGTCTAGGCAAGAATTAAAAGCTCCAATGACGAGCGACGGCAACCATTGCCGAAGTCTTTGTCGAGACCGTTAGAAATAAACAAATTAAGCTTTACTGGTCTGGCGTTGGCGCCTGTCAGGGCGGCCGCCAACAAACAGGACCCTGGACACATTCAAAGAAATAGTTGACTGGTTTGTCACTGCCGAGCGGGATAGCTTCATCGGATGTCCGACACTTCCAGGATGAGTTTAGTTAGCAACATGATACCTAGCCTTTCTTTGTGCAATCTTTCCTAGCTATATGACAAAAAGTCCCATCCGGCTTCAAAAAGTGCAACGCTTATTTTCGCCCAAGCCTTCGCAACAACATTTACCAATTTTTCGGTTGGTATGGCTAAGAGAGTTAGCTCACTGACCCATCTAGAATCTTTCGAAGACTTACCAGGCGCTTGGGCGGAGCATCTATCCAAGCCGCCATTTGGTATTGCTGGTGATCTGCAGGTGTCCAGGAAAGATCATATTTGACTGGCTGCATATACTGCGTGAAGTTCAAGGGGTACCCTGGATTGTAAGGAGATGCTTCGTGGATTTCGTCAATCTCTTCTTTGGATAGCTTGATCTTTAGGGCATCGGGCATAGCATTGATGTGCTCGACCGTATTGACTCCCACGATAGGGAACACGTATGTGGACTGATGGAAGAGATATGCCAGAGCCTGGTTATATTAGTTCCGACGTTGAAAAACTAGAAGGAAAAGAAACTCACAAGGGCTTGAAGTGTAGTTCCCTTTCGGTCAGCGATTCTTTCCAAGGCTTCACTCGTCTTTATTGCGACCTCTGAGAGTTGTGGTTTTGGTGCATCTGGATCAGCTTCTCTTTCTTTTCTTTGCTGGGCCGTCAGCAGCGTTCCAGTGCCCAATGATCCCCAAGATACAATCGCCATATCCTGGTCCTCGCACATTTGGATCACATCACCCTCCATGTCACGAAGGGCGGCGTTCCAGTTGCCTTGGTAAACGCAGAATGGAGTGAGACCGTGTTGTTTTGCATCTATAGGAGTTAGCAACACTTTCAATCCGATGCTTTAACTAACGGTACTTACAAGCGTTGGCCTTGACCACAATCCAGGCGGGAGTGTTGCTGATTCCAAGATATAGAACCTTGCCTTGCATGACAAGAATATGGAGACCTCTCATAACCTCCTCAACAGGCGTCGCATAATCCCACCAGTGGACATACAAAATGTCGATATAATCAGTCCTCAACTTCTTCAAACTATCACGCACAGATATATGCATGCTCTTGGCAGAGTTACCCGTAAAGTTAGACTGTAACGGCTCTGGATTATTCCCGGAAGCACGATAACCCGCAGAGTACTTTGTCGCGATGACCATTTGATCTCTGACATCTCGCTCTTCCATCCACTGTCCGATAAGCTTTTCTGACATCTGGTTGTTGTAGGTGTTGGCAGTATCGATGAAATTGCCACCTATCTCGTAGAACGCGTCGAGGAGTTGGAATGGGTCCTCATTTTTGCCAGTGTAGAACTTCCACTTGTGGCCGATACTTATGCCGCCGAGGCAAATTGGTGATACCTTGACGCCAGCAGCTGGGGAGAGGATGCGATGGAGACCAAGAGGAGTCTTGGGCTTCGGTGCTGTCTGGAATACCATGGCGATATGGTCTGAAACGAAGAACTCTACGATATTGGATATTATGAGATTTGAATGGCAAAGGAAAAGAAATGCTTTGCTTGTAAAGTTGTGTCCAGATGAAGCTTGTATATAAAGTTGTTGCGTTTAACAAGTTCACGCTCTCACGTCATTGATGGCATGTGGTTTGCGCTAATGCGCCTGGCTGAGGTGCTATTACCACTGTAGCATTCAGCACTAATGCAACCTGCTGACAGAAAATTGGGCCTTTGGTGCACATGTTTACAGTGCTGACAGAATTGCCGTCCACCAAAGTTTTTAAATCCGAAGTACGATGGCGATGTAACCTGGAAATGCCTTTCGGTGTGCACGCATCTAATCTGAAATACGTTACTCCGTATATGGTAGAGAATTGACAGCTTGAATAGTGGTTCTATTTGGCTTAACTTATTGCTATTTCTATATAATTAGAGAACAAGAAAAGGTTCGAAAACGCGAAACGCCATGGTCATTCTGCAAAGAATACTGGCTAAACATGCAGAAAGATTACCTTGACTTTAGAAATGGAGGTTAGATCTTTTTAAAGCTACATGGGGTGTTAAATGAGGTTCTCCTGGAAGAACTCGCTCAGCTTAGAGAAAGGAATAAGCTCAGTACGATCATAGAGATCAACATGGCCAGCCCCACGCACCCAGTAAAGCTCCTTGGGTTCACCAGCCGCACGATAAGCATTCTCGCTAAACTCCCTAGAGTGCGCCTGATCGCCAGAAATGATCAGAAGAGGGCGGGGAGAGATAGTCTCGATGTCGTTGAAGGGGTAAAAGTTAAGGAAATTGACATTGGAGACGAGCGTAGGGCGAGTAGTCTGATTGCGCTGCCAGCCTTCGGGCGTAAACTCGCCACGGACGGTGCGGTAAAAGTCGAAGAACTCACGAGAGACAGCATCAGTCTGGCTTGTGAGTTCGTTTGGAGTCCCGCCAGTGTAAGCAGTTGGGGCTCCGTCGGCTTCAGCCCATCGCCGCTGTGACGCATTGGCGATGATCGCTCGGCGCTGCTCTACCGACACAGCTCCCCTCAAACCCTGGCGATTCACGGTGCCCATGTCATACATGGAAACAGTAGCGACAGCCTGAATGCGAGCGTCAATCTTGGCCGCGTTGATGATAAAACTCCCGCTGCCACAAATTCCAAGCGCACCGATACGATCGCGATCAACAAAGTTATAAGTACCCAGATGATCGACCGCAGCACTGTAAGCCTCGGTGTAAAAGTCGGGCGATACGAGATTCTGAGGGCCGTCGCTTCTGCCCCAGAAAGGGAGGTCGAGGGTTAGGGTGATGAAGCCCTGCTCTGCTAGTTTCGTGGCATAAAGATTGGCGGATTAGCTATTATTTTGTTACGGCGTTAGGCAGCATTCTAATCCGTTAGACCAAAAGATAAGGTAATAATAGCTAATCCGTTAGCTAGTATTGTGCTGCTCACACTATATAACGTTCTTTGACTGCACCCATGGGATGGCCGACAACAATGGCGGGGGAGTTTGTGCTGCGACTGGCGTTCCTGGCGGTGAAGAGATTGCCGGCGATGGTAGTGTTGTAAACAGTGTTGAAGTGAATGGGCTGGATGACGACGGCTTCGCTACGGTAGAAGTTGTCGGCGCCATAGGAAAGGTTCTGTGCAGAAGCTGGCATTGCAACTGCGAAGGCCATGATGCCTTGGGCAGCGTAGTTGAGGATGGACTTCATGGTGAATTGTTGCAGTGTGGTCACTGGATGAGAGGTATGATAATGGATGTCTATCTCAGGCGGAGCTCTAATCGTTATATATCCCACGTCTCCGATATCTTCATGCTACCATGTTGAAGATACGTCACGACAGCAGACGAACTCAACCAGGCCGCGCACTTCACCATCGTAAACTTCGAGGCTTAGTTATGCCAAGCCTTGCCAATCTGTGTTTTTGCCGAGTGTCTGTCCGATGCATTCTCATAATCATCAAAAGTAAAGCAGCTCGAGCAGGGAGAGAGAAGAATTGTGTCTGTGTTGCAGCCGGGAGCGGGTCCTTAAATGTCAGCAACCTGCATTAGCGCCGGACTTTAGGTGGGATGGAAGCTTCCAAGGCACGTCATTGCACGACTTGCCATTCAACCTTAATCAAATAGTCTAAACAAACGCCCGAAAGTTGTATTAGGAAGGCCAAAGCACCCGGCATCTGCGTTCATCATGCAACACTATAGGTTTGACTCATAAACACCAATTTGCAAACTGCTAAGCCTCATTGACTAAACCCTGCTCCCTGTCAAAAGACCTTCACTCTGCCCCGGTGTGTTAACTAGAGGAAAATACTCCAGCCCACTCTCCTGGCTCGGCATAGAAGGTGGCACGGAATCGTTTATATGTCCAGCCCCAGAGCATCTCTCGCACGGAACCGTCCCCCGATTCTTCTTGCCAAGATAGAATTCCGCCGAAAGCTTATAAAGTTGCCATACAGCTTGAAGCAGCACAAGATCAGCTACAATGATAGCAACGATGAGATTTCCCGCTGGTTTGAGCCGTGGCACCTGACAGATGTACGTCGTAGCGATGACAGATGGTGCAATGCCCAAGCTACCCGTCGTTTTCTTTAATGCGCTGTAACTATCGTTTGCGGGACCTGACATCAGATTCGCCATGCGAGCTGTTGAGAAGTTTTCCGTGTAGCGCGTCAGCAGCTTAGTGTCGGTGAGGATGTTGGACTTTGGGGCTGCTTTCTGCCCAAGATCAACGAGTATTGTCGAGTACGCAGCTTTTGCCAGCGAGTCTGCTTTTATCCATATGTTTGGATAAGTGTCGCTCTTATCTAGAGCCTTTGCCGTTAAGGGAAGCGGTAAGCCTGGGCAGCAGGCTACTTCGTTGATTCTGCTCCCGTAGAAACGATAGTCGAGACTGAAGAATCCGGGGTCATCAATATTAGGGAGCGTTTCATTGAACATGAAAGAAACAGTCCCTTTATTGAGTTCTATCTTATCATCATCATCTTTGATAGCCCCCCGCTGATCCTGAAGCATCAGTGTGACTTCTCCCCAGAATGTCGACATCAGGGACTCGCCCCACCAGAGGCTAGCTTGCGTTGTCTTGTTACGACTGAGGAACCCTGTACCAAGGAACTTGTGGAGACTATCGAAGGAAACGGTCTCAGGAACGTAGTCGTAGGTCTGTGTCATGTTGAAAAAGACTTCTCCAGCAGGGGTGTCAATCTTGCACGATATGTACGACCGCAGCACGGCGCCCCATTCACAAAAGCCAATTTGCTTTCCAGCTCTGTCTAGCGAATCAAAGTCGATTTCCACGGAATGGACAGAGCAGTCCTGCAGGATGTTTCTGTGATATGTGAGAGCCGGCGAAATGACTCGCTGACCTTCTTTTCCTCTCTCCCAAACGCTTGTCAACGTGTATGTCAAAGCCGTATTGTTGGTGAAGAAATCGCTGTTTACTGGTAGCGTAGCAGGCTGGCATTTGGGCTGGACTTTGGTGGTTAGGAAGGATGGGTAACGATGCAGAAACCCGCGCCTCGAAACAGTCGCGTTTGGATCCAGTGAGTTCTGCACAATGAGTTCATAGCTACTTGAGGCAAAGTTCATCAAAGTGAAGAGCGCGATGAATACGATACCCCCGATGACAGTAACTGGCGTGAACCATCGGAAGGGGAAGGGTTGGGTGATGGGGTAGCTGAAGAATGACTTATGCTCCATGGTCAGTGGTGATTAAACTAGAGGGCTACGATCCAGGTTGAGGCATTATTGTTTATGTACTGCAGACCAAAATCAGGCTGTGAGTAAGTCCTCGATTCCTAGATAACGGCTTTTTCAGCTTTGTCTTACCACCAATCAGCTGCTGGCCTTTCATGCAGCTTACTGTCATATCAGTCCTGTTTGGGGGCCTCGCATATTTCTATAAATATCTTTCGGCAAGTGACTCTAAAGATATCACGCGTGAGCTCAGCCCTGTATTGTAGTTAATATGAAAAATACCACAAAATGATCAGAGTAAATTGATATAGTTCAAGGGCTTCTATAAACGTAGGAAGTCTTCCATCCTTCATCTCAGGTGAAACCATTTCTCAATAGCGCCGTCGTCATCCAAAGCCTCTCCACTCATTAACCCTTTAACAAAAGAATCTCCCAAGAACAAACAATCCTCATCACTAGCACCATCCACTGGGCGCATAACAAAAGGCGTGCGTCCACCATAAAGAACACAAACATGGCCTCCAGGCTTCATCGACATGGGTCCAATACCAACGTACCCTAATTCGAATATGAAGAACGCCCGTTCTGTTTCCAGCGCATTTTTGAAGCCGTTGTTTATATCATCTCGACCCGTGGGTGGTGGAATCTTTAGACTTTTTACCAGCTCGACAGACGAGTCAATTTCATCTTGTTCTTCGTGGATATTTGCGAGTATATATCTCAGTATCTTTATTTCTTCCTCGCCGTCGTAAAACGCCTCTCTTTCAACAATGTAGAGGTACTGATTCTTACTGACTG
The DNA here is from genome assembly GCA_013186755.1 of Fusarium begoniae. NCBI lineage: Eukaryota > Fungi > Ascomycota > Sordariomycetes > Hypocreales > Nectriaceae > Fusarium > Fusarium begoniae. The sequence continues at coordinate 39,657 of JAAOAG010000260.1, forward strand.
ACGCTATTGAGTTCCCCACTTGAGCTGGTAGATGGAGCTCGACACCTTGTACTCGCGCAACGTCTTGATAGCGCCTTCACCAGTCTCAGCTACAGCGAGAAGACCCTTGTTCCCAGGCTTCACAAATCCTTCCTCAGCAGCCTTGTCCAGCCAGTCAATTATTCCATTCCAATAACCATCGACATTGAGAAGTACAATACCACGGCTATGAATGCCAAGCTGAATCCATGTCGTCGTCTCGAAGATCTCTTCCATGGTTCCGAAGCCGCCGCTAAGACCAATGAAACCACTGCCTGGCCCGCCTGCAAAGACTTCTTCAGCCATAAGCTTCTTTCGGGTGTGCATATCTTTGACGAGGGTAGTTCGGCCAAACACTGCTTCATCGGGAACGTTCTGTGCCTGGCCCGAACCAGCTCGTTCGTGCTTGACGAGAGCCTCGGGAATAATGCCATGCACGGATTGAGGCCCGTTGATCGAGACCAAAGTCTTGGCGATCTCTCCCATGAGGCCAACAGTTCCACCGCCGTAAACTGCAACGTATCAGTAAAAATTGATCAAGAAAGCCATTTGGGCAATTAAGCGTTTCTGATATCACTTACCGAGCTCGATATTATTTGCGGCCATCGCACGAGCAAGCGTCCTGGCAGCTTCCATGTGAGCGGGACTGGCACCAGTGCCTGCTCCGCAGTATACACAAATCTTGGTTCTAGCCGGATGAGACACAGCGTCTTGAGCCATAACCGTGGCGTTGCTGATGGAGATGATGTAGGGTAGTCCAAGTGTTTGCTGAATATTCGGTACCTCGCAAGTAATGGCAATGAGGATGCAAAAGTGGAAAGGTTGAAATAAAGAAAGTACTAAGAACAAATCTCAGTAAGAAATAGGGAAGTGATGATATTTGTAAAAGAAATATGTTCAGTTAATGTCGCATCATGTTCAAAGGAATGCTAGTCAACTTGCTACCCTCAGTTCGGCCGAGTTTTGCACAAAAGGCGCTTGTTCATAACTCAAGTTATCTACCACTGGGCCAGGAAAACATGCTAATCTCAATCGCCCAGTGCTTAAGGATATACAATCACCATTAGCGCGTCATTCAGAAACTTTTCATCGACCTCCTGGTCGATAAGTTTTGCAATTTGAACCGTGGTGATCCAATCTTTAACAGATTACAGCTGATGTTGCTGCGAGTAGTGATAGCCGGGGCTTAGCCGACCGAGGTTGTCGACCAGTCCCATCCATAGATCTCGGCCGTGTTGTAAATGTCTCACCCGCAATAGTTGTGCAAAACACGGCCGACCGGGAATAATTACACATGCCAAATCCGAGATCAGTCCGAACCAGTCAGCGGTCTGTTCTCGCTTGCACGAATTGCTCTCACCGCAAGATCAAATGCTCCAAGACTATCCCCTGCACCGCTTGCGTGCGCCAGAATAAGGCTGCACAATGTCACCGAGAGCCTGTCGCGGTTGTCTCGAGGCGCTCGGTCGGGCGCTCCAGGGCCTCAACAGCACTAGATGACCCGCCACCTGTAGTTGTCCCTGCCCCAGAAGCGGCCAGCCTCACAACAGTGTCCCCAACTTCGATCGATGAGGTACCTACTACTACTGTTAACCCTGCAGCTGGCAGCAATGATTCCCTACCGCAGATTGATGAGCGAATGTTTGATCAGCTTTTGGCTTCCCTATCCACGCCCGACACAAGGTTGACCAACGAAGCTGCTGCCATGCTGGAGTTTCTCACCCACGGTCGGCGCAATATTCTCAACCAATTCATAGGAAGAGAGTCCATTTCCACCTCAATGGTGCAGCCTGTTCAAAAGTGGGATACGTTCCTACCTATCGAGGATGCCCGCTCACTGCTACTGCTTCATGAGAAGCACTTGGCCTGGATGCATAATACAGTTCATATGCCGACATTTCTGCGGGAGTTTGATGAGAATATTCTGAAAATTGAATGTGACAGAAGTTGGATAGCTCTTTATTATGCCCTCCTCTCCGTAAGATGCACTTCCTGCTGCTCAACTGGCGAATCTGACACTCCATAAGCAAACGCTCTACCATCTCGATAGCAACTATCTGATATCTCTACCCCAGAGAATAACAGGTGAATTGCCAGGCTTTCCCTTTCTGAAAGTCACTGACGTTTGGCGATGCAAGTTGACAGCAAAGCGTCCCGTATCCTGTTCGATAAAAGCAGGGAGATGCTGTATGAAGCCGAGTTCATGGATAAGCATAAATTGACCTCGGTTCAAACAATCTGCTTGCTGGTTCAAGTTGCTCACAACTTTGACAAATCCGACCTCATATGTGTCCTCGTATCCGCTGCTATTCGCATCGCTCAGTGTTTGAACCTGCACCGTCTGGGTCAAGATGACCCTAGTATCGGTGTGAACGAGGCCATCGACCGCGAAGTGCGGAAGCGAGTTTGGTGGTTTCTCGTGCGGTACGACTGGTTGCAAATACCATTCCAGAATACTTGTCAGATTCATTACGCGCAGTTCAACACCCCGATGCCCGCTAACTGCCATGATGATGAGCAGCGCATGATACAGGATGGCAGAGTCAACGCGCAGCCCTCTGAGATCTGCACCATCACTACTTGGACGAATTGCCTTGCCCAGAGTAAGGCTAGTCGACTCGATCTAGACGACGCAGGCTGACCGAATATCCACAGTGTCTATTGTCATGTGGGGACATCATGATCGCATGTCAAGGAAAGGAAGTATAGAGACTGATGACATTGATGGAAGATATGATGAAGTCATCCGAGCCGACGAGGAGATCAAGAGCCTGTATCTCTCATGGTCTGATACACTACGTGATGTCAATACTACGCCAAGCGACAATCAGCAACCGATGGTCTGCCTATGGGTCTAATGCCGGCGATGCTTCTCATGAGTATTGCCCAGAAAGTAGTGAAAGCTGAGGATGTAATGTGTTCATGGCTAACAAGTTCGACAGATCTTTACCGTTCATCGCCAATTCCAACTGTCGTGTTTCCGGAACAGGCGATACGCGTTCTCTCAAGTAAGTGCCCATGGTCTACTATGGGATTATCACTGATCAGCTGCAGCTCTCGTGTGTCACGATAGCGGAACGAAGCATCGAAGCATTCCAGCGATGGCCTGACTGTCTTGAGGCACGCATATGCCGCAGAATGTGGACTACGCTGTCGTACATGATCAGCTGCTCCATCACTCTCCTCTTTGCTTTACTCTTTCAGGCCCGGAATGCCCTCACGCATGACTGGGAGAGACTGCGTGCTTATGTCGAGTTCGGGAAGAACTTCCTTAGTAAAGAAGAACAGGGGAGCTCAATTGCCAGGAGAGGAGTTCGATTACTCGGAGCGCTGATGGAGCTTGAGCGCACATCGGGTTTCTCATCGGACATTGAGGTGGATATTGGAGATACTATACGCCGCGTTGCGTTAGCTGACGAGGATGGGGTTGAGGTAAACCCTGGCGAGGGGTATCAGATGGCCTTTCCGTACGGACAAGATCTCTGGGAAAGCCTGATGAGGGATCCTGCGGAGGGTGAACTGATATGATGTTTGATGTGAACTGAACTTGAATTGAACATCACAAGTCTATTACTTCCATGATCTCCTGGCGATGGTCTTCTCAAAGCTAAAGTTCCACGTAACCTTGCGAGTCCCCCCAACATCCGATGATCCCATCCTTCCGACATGTTGCAGTACACTTGGCGTAATAGCATACTTCTTCAGATGATGACTGTCAGCGAAAGACTCTATGAGTGAGTCGCCAGCAATAGCATCGGACGCGTTGTTCAGGGCAGCACCAAGCGCGTCAAGATGTTGCCGAGGGATGACGAGACCCTGTGCACAACACCCATAGTTTGGCATCTCATGAACGCCTGTTGGATGTGGGTTGACTGTGAGACGACCGGCAAGGAAATACAAGAGGGTGAAGGACGCTGTCCAGAATGTGAGATGTGGCAAGGCCCAGAGGGCAGACTTTGGGTGAAAGGCCTGTGACCTCCGTCGTGTATCTATAGTCAATACGAGGAAGTATAGTGCCAAGACGATACAGTATACCGATATCGAATTTACCAGATAGGCCGGCCACTCCTCAGCGTTCCAGCCCATGTATGTTTCGGAATAGAACAGTCGCAGGTACAGCCAGTTCTTTACGTCTTCGGTTCGCTCGAGCTTGTCCAAGGCAGTAGATAGTCGTCCTAGCCAGTTGTGCGCAGCAATGATATCATCCTCTACCAAAGCGAAATACTGTGCTTTTTGTTCTTGGCAGGCTGTCATCAATGTAGCGTAATCGCGGTGGACTCGATCGTTTCGGGAGAGTTCATGAATGTGATCCGATGCGATGGTACGGTATTGCTTGGGGGTATCGGCTATCGAAGCATTGCCGTAAACGAGGACCTCATCAACCAGGCGGTCTAGCCATCGTTTTCCAAAGGCGGGATGGGATTTTGGATCGTTGTCTGCTAGTAGTACGACGATGTGTATCGCCTGTCTCTGTTCGAGACTGAGACCTTGGACAAGCGAGGCCACAGCTCTGGGTAGGAACTGCTCTCGTTCTCGCGTGACACTCGGTATGCCGACACAAATACGCTTGTCTGAGTCTCGCGGTATTGCCTCGGCAGCATTGTTGAAAAGGGGGAATTTCGCTAGCTCTTCTATCGGGAAGTGTTCGGCAACATCGAGTAGTTCATCGGCTTGGTGCTGCCGAATAGCACTGTATCGCGTCTCGTAGGCTCGTCGGGAGTCATAGAAGAAGGAAGAAGGATCGGAGAACGTGTAAAGTCTGCAGAGCTGCAACAAGAAGACCCATAGACTAGCCAAAGAGGCGTACACGATAAGAAGCCGTCGGTTATGTCCTATCAGCATTGCGACCAAGATACAACATAGCCAAAATTCAATACATGTCGAACATCAGTTGACGGATCTGTGTAATTTTCTTATTAGAAGCTTCGGAAATATCTTGACTGCCGACTTGGCATGGCATAAGGTGTTGCTACGTGCGTCTAGCGTCGGCCGACCTGTGGACTGCATGATCATGATCGACCATTGGAGACCGATCTCAAGCCTCTGAGCAGGAAATACGAGCTTCGCTAGATCGGATATTCGTCACAGGTGTTTCAACACATCGTATGGTGCTGCTGGATGCACATGGGTTATGATCCTCTTGGGTTGGGCGGTGGATTCACATGAAGACGAGGCTGAGATAGTGAAGTACCTCTAAGCTTGTTCTCTATCGCGGCTGGTTTTCCAATAGCTTGTCACTAGTTCACTGAATGCACAAATATTGACTTCGCTAAGTGGTCCCTTTCTGCTAGATTTTCTGGACTGTCATTTCTAACAAAGGTGATTCGTCCCAAGTATCGTCCGAGCCCATTTCGTCTCTCGTCATGGCCATTAGGATGCCATCTACAACTGCTAGCCTCGAATGATGGAGCATCAAACTAGGGAGCAAAGCCACAAACCACGTGGATTTGTTTCACGCTACCTAAAAATATTTGAAGGATTCGGGGTTTAAAACGCGGCATTTAAGTATACGATGTCTAGATGACGTTTGCTTCGGAGTCTGTGGCAGTGCAGCGGCCGCTTGTGACTGGTTGTTTGTGGGACGATCTTGCTGAGTAACGACTTCGGGCCGGGTATCACCAGCAAACTAGGGCCGAGCAATGAGGCTTGTTCACGAGAACTATTTTCATGAAACGCAAGATATGGTCAGTACAGCTCATGAGTGAGAATCAGCAACTGTGGGTTTAAAATGAAGCTTGGTTAGGAATAACAGAGCGCGTAGATCTCAATCTCGGGATCCACTATGCTTGCCCTACAAGGCTGGTATCATCATCATCATCGCGTGGACCTTTGGGCAATTCCCAGATTTAGTGACAAAGTCAAAGAAACATTTGCTAGGTAGAAATAAGCATCTTCAACATGCATAAAAACACATACTACCTCTTGATTCGTGGCCAAGCTCGTATTGCTCCTGTGAGTGAGCTTACGTTCGAGGTTGGCATCATCGCAACAACTAGGTCCCAAGACACGAACCTGATCCAGGCCACTACGACACAAAATAATGCCAAATGTGTTTAAATGAGAGTAAATGACACCACTTTCCTCTCGAAGAATTTCCCAAACTGTCGATCTCGAGGCAGTGCTCAAGCTCGTCCAGTCTCGTCTCCCCGAGAGGCGGCCGACCCGGTTAACACGGCTCAGCCGCACTTTCGGAACATTTTGTCAAAGCAAAAGTATGGAGCTATTTACCCTGTTATTCACTCTGTATGCAACTGCTGTGCATCCCTGGTTGCTATCGAAACAAGTAACCATATTCCAGTCTCTATGTACTGTGATAAGCCCGCCTTGAGAGTAAGAAACTGCATATTCTGGAGGAAGATACCAAAACAAATTTATTAAATAGCACCCTTAGCATAGACTAAAGAGCCGAAACAGTTTCATCGGGCAAGGTTAAGATCCTAAATTTTCCGGGAAGCTCAAATCAAATCACACTCCAAACCAGAGCAAAGGCTTGCTTGTCCCCACGCATAGTCCTCGGCGCAGTGACACTCAGCGTGATCTTAGTGTCCCTCTCAGCAGGGATATCACTCCAGATAACCTGCTCCACGTTGTTAACATCATCAGGTCTATCACCCAAGTTTCCGAATCTGCTCGGCCCATCTCCAACAGTAACCTGAAGATTAATGTTGTTCTGCAAAGCAGCACCAGGAAGATCAGAGTACACCATGGTGACCTTCAACGTAATAGCCTTCGAGTCTGGTCCATCGGGCATAAGAAGGTCTCCCAGGGTAAGTATCTCGACGAACTCGTCTTTGTCATCTTCGTCGAGAACTTCACCCTCCAGGTAGCCCTTGTTGGTAGTTATACCCTTGAGAATGATGGAGTTGGCTAGATCAACACGGCCAAAACCCTGGGATTCAACCTTCTTGCCGGTGTTCACGGCACCGTTGACAAGCAAGGCTTTGATCAACGCGGCACTTGGGGACGTGACTCCATCCTTCTGCAGCGTCTCTCGAAGGACGGCGACACAACCTGCAACAAGGGGAGTAGCCATGCTAGTGCCTGAACTAAACGTCCACGATGGGTCGGTCGATCGACCGAACTGGTCATTTGGCTTCGCATCTCTTGACTTTGCCGAAAGAATCATGGTACCGGGCGCAACAACATCGGGCTTGATGCGTTGCTCGAGCGTAGGCCCGCGACTACTAAACCAAGAGATGTTGTTTGGGTCACCTTCAACAACCCCATCAGCCCTGAAGGCGTCAAATCGATTGTTCTTAGCTTTGCGACGGTTATCGCTTGACCCAACAGCGATGCAGTTCTTGGCCGCTGCTTGCGCGCCAATGTGGCCAAGACGAGTCTCCTCACCACCGTCGTTACCAGCAGCGAAGCAGACTGTCATCTCTTCATGGTTGGAAACGAAAGTGTCAAGGTCTACGCTCGCGTTGTTGTAGGGAAGTTGGCGCGTCCACATAGGACCCCAGGAGTTGGTATGGATGAAACTCTGGTGATCGAGTGCCTCTTGGAGTAAATCGCCAAGAGTCTTCTGAGATCGTCCAAACAAGCCACCTTGATTGTCCAGAAGAGACTGGACAATAAGAGTCGCTTTTGGTGCAGTGCCTTGGATTGAACCTCCCATTTTCTCAGAGTGCCCATCTCCGAGAACAGACCCGCAAACATGCGTGCCATGCCCATCGGAGTCGTTGGTCTTGTTGGATCTTCCAATGGGGATGAGCTTCTTGACACGGCCGGTGAAGGCTTCGTGAGTTTTGTTCTCATCGCCAGTATCGAAGCCAGTGTCAGCGACGGTGACTATCTGATTGGTTCCTTTGAAGATGGTGGTATTGGATGCAGTGGCATCGGCATGGAGGATCTCACGTGCAACATTGTTGAAGAAGGTGAGCTTGTGCACCTCTTGAATGGACCCAACACTGTCAATCTTGGCGATCTCTTGCAGCTTGTCATTGTTACCAGTCAGGCGAATGACAGAGGCGCCATCTCTGATAGTGATATCCTCAGGTGAGATTCCAAGATTAAGTTCCGCGATAAGGGACCATTCGACTGCAAGAATGATTCCATAATCCTAGAGTTCGATTCCTCATTAACGCCATTTCATATGAGGAAAATGTTATTTTGACGATGTAATGTTTTTGGAGGTGTCTATTGGGATATAGACATATCACGAAGAAACCTCTAGCGACACAACTACCAATGGAGAGCGACGGACTTTAAAATGCTCTTGTTGGTATAAGGTTGAATGCTCTTTGGGTTACCAAAGGCGTATGCGAAAATTATTATATCCTACGTAGAAGTTGAAAGCGCCCCCATCGTGACTGTTGAGCAAGGAGCGTCATAGACAGAAGGCTTCACAAAGTCGACACGGGGCTTCGTGCCCTTACCCAGCTCAATCAAGGTCTTACGACTGGGGTCAAATTTAGGCCAGCCAAGCTTACTCAACCCAGACCAAGGATCATCGCTAAAAGAGAACCAAGCATGCTGCATGATCTTGGTGAGCTTCTTCTGGTCGGCCGATGGCTCAATACCGCTAACATCGCCAGATGCGCCAAAGATCATGTGCAGATCAACTCCATGGTACGCGCCACTTGTAGGGAACAATCTCGTATTATCCCAGTCTGCAAGATATCGGTACGCCCATGCCGGGACACTGTGATCTCGTCGCGCCTTGGCTTGGTAGGATACGGGACAGGTGAAGGATTCGAGAAGGAATGACTTGACTTGGGCGTCAGTGGGAACAACACCATTTCCGTAGGCGGGAATACGATAGTATCCGTCTTCGTTGTTGTTATTGCCAAACAGAATGGGGACCTTGACAAAGTTTCCACTCTTGGTTCGGCTGACGTAGTCGGAGAAAACAACCTCGTTATCCGGCTTAGGCCAGAACGGAGGGATGGACCGGAGTACGCTAGAGCTCGCAGCAGGCCTGATACCAGCAGCAGCTTTCTTGATATCCTCCCAGTCGGCCTTGCGCATGCAGGACATCACGTCACTGGTAGTATTACATCCTACAGCTGACACAACCGAAGCCCAGTTCTTCTCTTGGACTGCAACGGAGTTGGCAGGGAAGCTGAAAGCGTTGCCCGATGGAGCGATTATTCCATTGACGATTGCGTCCTTCTTATAGGCATACGTCCAATAGTCAACAGCTACACCACCAGAAGACTGGCCAGCGATGGTAATCTTTGAAGGGTTGCCGCCGAATCTCCAGATGTTGTCGCGAACCCACTCGACAGCGGCTCGTTGATCGCGTAGACCCAAGTTCTGAGTCTCGCCGGGTGCACCGGGGAAGCCAAAGATGTTGATACGGTAGTTGACGGTGATGACGACGATGTCTTCTGCGTCAGCAAAGTATTTGCCATTGTAGAAAGGACTGTCTGTGTTGCCGATAGCAAAGCCTATAACACCATATCAGTTTCGGTCTTGATACACAACCCACTAGAAACTTACGTCCACCGTAGAAAAAGACCAGCACGGGCTTGTTTGCTCTGGCAGAGTTGGGCGTGGCCTTGGACCAGATGTTGAGTGTCAAACAATCCTCACTCTGGGGGGTTCCGGCTGCGCTGGCAAAGTATGAGATGATCCGCTGGGCTTGGGGTGTCATATCAGGATAATCCACCTTCTTACTCGCCGTCAGTGGACAATCATATCCAAAGCTCTCCGCTTTGAAAGGCTTTTTAGTGTAAGACGTGATGCGCTGAGGAGCCGCAAACCTCAACTTGTCCACCGGCGGTTTCGCATACGGAATACCCAGATACTCAACGACACACGGTGAATTATCCGCGACATGGCCAGTGATCGGTCCATTGGCCGTCTCGACAGTCATGTACTTGGATGGGTTGCATTTCGGTGTTGCAGCAGCCAGACCTGCCCAAAGGGCGAATGCAAAAGCCCAATTGACCGCGTACATGTTGGAGGTGCAGTGGCGCAGGGGTGACAGAAGGCAAAAGTCACTGTCTCAAGTTGGGATGGGGAGATTTGGGAACTTTATTTAACCACTGAGACGCGCATCGGAGAAGTGCCTTGAATAGGAATCCACAAAGGATGTGACCAGGTCAGGATGAACTTAGCGGCCGACCTTCCCGGATCAACGGTCTGACAGGGGGCACGGCCCGCAAACAATGGACAGAGAATGAAGCTACAACCCAATTCTTAGAATCACTTTTCTTTCCAATTGACTGTGGGAGCATTATGATTGCAGTTGCCACTCGTATTTCTGTGTTTTCGCTCCCTCAATGGTTCGTGACCAGTCTGAGTTACCCAACCTCCGGGAAACAGTTCGCCGCGCCTCACCCCTGCATGAAATGACACCACCAACTGGTTGGTTCACCCCGGATCGCAGGCAAAAGGACCGTTCATCCTTTCTTCTTCGGAGATTGATTCTATTCCCTCACTACCAAGACAGGCTGGTCGCTACGGATTCCTCGCTGACCCTGTCGTCATTCGATACCTACTCACTCCATTCACCCGGCAATGTGGTAACACTTCCGTCGCCTCCGAAGCATGTCTTTGGGACTTTGGAACCAACATACGATGGCCGGTACTGCTTGTAACACCATATCATGATGCGCCGAGTGACATAGGTCTATTGCACCATTGGCTGTGCCGCGCTGTTGGAACCGATTTCTGCCCAACTTTATATACTGGGGGTCCTCCTTGGCCCCTCCAGCCCGTCCGTGTAGGATGCAGCCACCAAAATGATTGACAGAGGCATGGGATTTCCCGCCGATGGCGTCGACAATCATGGCTGGAAGTTATACATCACATCTTTAGTGATGATCATTTCATCAGGTCTGTTTGTCATTGCGAGATGTATTGCCCGCTACTCGATACACAAGCTTGGATCGGACGATGTTGCCATTATTGTTTCTCTGGTAAGTTGTACGACCATCCCGACGGCAGAATAGCTAACTGTCCAAGATATCTTCTATTCTTCTATCGACATACATACAGCTTGCGATCCATCATGGATACGGCATGCACAAAGTCGATCTCGAGAAGCCCGATCTTCGAATGGCATTGAAGATGTTCTTTATCGCCCAGACACCATATAAAGTAACTGTCTGCCTTAACAAAGTCGCCGCGATTCTACTATACCTCCGACTATTTGTCACAAAATCGTTTCGTGTTTGGTCTTTTGTCGTGATGGGAGTTGTAGTGGGATATAGTATCGGTGGTATCGCAGCGACAATCTGGCAATGCGTCCCTATCAAAGGGGCATGGGACAAGTCTGTCGATGCCAAGTGCATCGACTCGAACAAGTTTTGGGTTGCTTACGCTGTCCTCAACATCTTGACTGACGTTATGGTTTTGGCTCTTCCGATCATGCCTATCATGCGGCTTCAGAACAGTAGACGGGAGAAACTGCTGCTATGCTGCATCTTTCTTCTTGGTGGATTGTACGTACAAACACCAATATCACCAGAAAAGAACTGACCAATGTCGTAGTGTTACCATCACATCGATCCTCCGAGTAACTTCGGTCTCCAATTCTCTCAGGAATAAGAAAGACATGACATGGAACTTCATCGATCGCGGCGTATGGACACTTATCGAAGCTAACCTGGGTATCATTGCCGCTTGTCTGCCGGTGCTACGACAGCCCATGGGTAAGCTCTTCCCTCGCATTTTCGGTTCAACCAAAAAGAGCTCCTTGTACTATACAGGGCCAGGTGCTCCCGCAAAGGGCTACAACTTGTCAGATATAGCTGCTCGAAGCCCTCGTCCCGGTATTTGGAAGAGCGACGCATCTAGATCTGAACAAATTATTTCTGTTGGTGGGCCACAAACAGAAGCAAGTCGGGATAGTGACGAGCGCTGCATGATTGCAGATTCAGTCAAAGGGAGTGATTTTGGGAGTGAGCTGGCTACTCATAAACCTGATTCAAGTAGATAGAAGCCACAAACGTTATTGATACTATTTCTGAGTTCATATAAACACACAGTTATTAACCACTTTACCCTAGTCCAAAACGTAGTAACAGGCTTCCCCGTCTATACTGCATTAATATCCCCAACATTTTACCAGAGGCCCTACTTGGACTGATTTGGTGTAATGCCAAGCTCAATGGGCTGATAGACACTATCAGTAGGAGGGTTGCTGCTCGAATCAATAGCAAGCCAGAGTCCATCCGATCTCCCAGAATAAGTGTAAAACCGATCAAAGTCTCCACCAGTGGGCGTGCAGACCGTTTCCAGCCCGAAGGCGCACTGAACCGCTGGCACAGAACACTCGAGCTTTCGATGAGTGGTCTGCTCACATATGAGGAACCCAGTGGTAGAGCCACCGTTGGTATCAAGGTCGCATGTCGCGACATAATTGGGCTCGCTACCGTCTCCATATCCAATGCATAGGTAAACATTGTTGCGCGTGGCTTTGGCATAGCCTGTGTCCGGCTCAATGGTAAATGGAGGCATATAGCCTATTCCGCTGTCTGGGAGATCCCATCCCATCATTGAACCCTCATTTGCCACGCCCCTAATGTATTTTCCATCAATGGAGCCGCCGCCGACAGCAAGAACGTCGAACGTCTCGAAAGGCTCGGGTGCTGTTACGCTTGAGGTTGGGTCTGAAGTTGTAGTTGGTTCAGCTGTCGTGGCGTCGGCCGTGGTGCTAATCTCGGTGGCATCGGTAGTTACTGCAGTCGGGGAAGACGGCTTTCCTGATGTAGATGTGTCGACTTCTATCGTACCCGCTGTCGTACTATCATCCACGGTAGACGTGGCTCCGCGAGTAGAGGCATCGAGCGTAGCTGAGTGGGTAGCCTCAACGGTGTGAGTCTCGGAAGAGATCATGACTGTGCGAGATTCCACCGACGCGATGCCTAATAGCTAAATCAGATTTCTGACCATGCGACTCTCTATTGGTAGTGACTTACTCGTGTCCCTCGACCGAGGCTTGCAAACACTGGCCACGGCAGCATTTGCCAAAAGCGCGACTGACCAAACAAGACGAAAACGCATATCGCAATGATAAGTGAGTGTTGGAAGTTGGATACAGAATGGTATCAGAGCAGAGAAGAAACAAGAATTGAAATGGTTTCTGAACGCGCTGGTCGATGGGCTACTGCAGCTGCTCATTTGCCACTTATGGCGCTGTTAGGTGAGGGCTTAGCGCTATTGACGTTCGAGACGTGGCTAATGCAATAGATCAGAAACTAACAAAACGCCGCAGGGATAGTTAAGGCTCAATAGCGCTATACTAAGATGAACGATCTAAAAGTTCTTGGGCTAAGATTTCAAAGCTAGGATAACCATAAAATTAACTCAATTACTGTGTCATCAAATATGATGTACGGAGGGGTTGGAAAGTATATGTAAAATGAGAAGAAATGAGAAGATGATAGGTGAGTTGTTTGTGGCTGAGAGCTTGTATGGCCACAGAGAATGGAGAAGGAATGTTGTTCTAGCCCTCGGTAGCTACCTATGTATCATCAGAAGCAGGTTCAATCCCAAGGTCAACAGACTGCGTATCAGTAGTAGGGGCAATGTCCTCCCGTCCCATAGTAAGCCTAACTCCTGTCGTCTCACCAGAATACGTATAAAATGCCGTGAACGTCCCAGGCATGGCCGAGCAAATCGGAATACCGGTAAGAGGATCGTCCATGCACTGCCCAGCAGGAGCCGAACATTCCAGCCTTCGATCGCGAGTCTGCTCACATGTAACCCTAGCAATACCGCCCATGAAGTTGGTCTCCGTGCCAGGATCACAGAGCGTGAGAAAGTGGATGTCTCCGTCGGCGTATCGGACACACAGATAGTTTCCGCCGATTTCTCTAACTTGGTTTGTGTCTGGTTCGATGGAAAATGCGAGGATCTGCGGTGCGCCTGGGAGGTTCCATCCTATGTCGTAGCCTGGTTCTACCTCGCCGCCAAGTTTTTGGCCATCGACTTGCGCGCCGATAGCGAGGACGTTGAACGTTGGGATTGGGTCGAAGTTGTCTGCGGTTATGGTGGTGGCATCGGCTGTAGTTGTCTCAGCAGACGTAGCTACAGCAGTGGTTGTGGTGTCATCAGTGGTTGTAGCATCCGTAGTTGTAGTATCTGTAGTGGCGGTCTCTGTAGTGCCTGTTGTCTCAATGGCAGTAGTCGATAAACCGACAGTCACAGATGTTTCGATGGTAGTAGCCGTCTCTGTAGCCTCCGCTGTAGTCTCGTCATCAACAGTAGAAGTGAGAGTAGTCGACAGATCGGCAGAGGTAGTAGTGGTTGATTCAGCTTGGACAGTCGTCGTTGAAGCGGTAACAGAAATGGTCGAGGTTGCACTCTCGGCAGTCATAGCGCCTATTCGCTATTAGAAATGATCCACGAACATATTTCCAAGAGGGGAACACACTAGAACTGGCAGAAGGTCGAGGTTTGCAAACGCTAGCCAATGCGACATCAGTCGCAAGACAGACCGCAAAAAGGTTGCGGAACCGCATTTTTGTTACAATAAGGAGTGACAAGAGTTGGATTGAAGGATTAAGAGAGAGATTAGAGAGCAAAAGCGATCATACATTTGCGAAAGGCGGATTCGTTGTTTTTATTCACACTCTGTCAGGGGTTAATTCGCCCACGTAACAACTAGCTCAGTGAGGCTTGACGCTATTGACGATCTGCCTCAGCTGCTTCAATAGCCTAGGTACTAGCCTTCACGTTAAATTTCATCGATGGATCTTCCACAACAATCTAGACCGCTAAGAACTCGAGCCAATCATGGTTCCGTTCAAGCGAAGATTGATGAGACTAGAAACATTTCAGGGTAATCAACTTGGTGATCGTAATCTTCACCACACAACTGTAAACTATGCTGGCTTTACACAGATACAGACGGTATAATGGATCAACACTCTTATCCATTCTAAGCAGGCTGATGATCAATTTTGAAGCTATGTTGTTCTGAATGATAGATACGCAGGTTGGCGGACTCAAGCCTCCCGTCGTGTAATGCGAACAGGGAAGTCTTCAATTAGCCAAATTCCCTGCGTCACCAGTCAGTAGCCATAATGTCAAATTCGAGCAGACCACTTACAGCATTCATGATATGAAGAGGTCTCTCAGGACGTGTCATACAAAAGTCGAATCGTCGCAATAACTGTCCGGCGTGATTAGTCTCAAGCCTTCTCAACACGCAGTCAAAACTCACCTCAACAAAGATCTTGTTCAGCTCAATAAACGCAACCGGTTTACCCAGACACTGGTATTTACCGGTCGAGAATACGAGACTGACAACTTCAGCCATAGCTTCATATTTCGCAGGATCCGCATTGATCCATCGTTCAGGCGAGAAGAGACTCGCATCTTGACCAAAAGTATCCTTGGAATGATAAACAGCAAATGGCGATTGCCCGATCTGTGTACCTCCAGGGATGAACTTTCCATCGATCTCATCGCCTTGTGGTGGAACCTGCTTGAACAGTGGCCCAGCTGCTGGAGCTTTGATCCTGAGACCTTCTTGGATAACGGCCTGGAGATAGGGGAGCTTTCTGGCTTCAGCGTCGGTGATAGGTGATGAGATGCCTCCAGCCTTGATTGCGTTGTCGATTTCGTTTTGAAGTTTGAGGTACATAATGGGATTGCTGAGGAGACTAAGCATGATGAGGCGGATGGTAGTTGCTGAGGTGTCACTTCCAGCGACGACATTGAGCAGGGACTCTCGCGACGCTTCTTCCTGTGTCAGACCGTGACGAATGAATGAGCCGAGCATATCTGGACGCGACTCGGCACCTGGCGCAAATCGTTCCGCGACTTTCTTGTTTGCGACACTGCAATTGTGAGTTTCCAACAGACTTTTGACACCAACAAGACTCACCCGATAAAAGCACCAAAGCCAAGTTTATCGCTCTCTTTGGGCAACGCGCCACTAAACAACCGCGAATGCAGCAAGGATACCAACGATGGGATATTCGCAATGAACAAAGTTACTGGAAAGTAAGATTTTGTGATCTTGATAAAGTCAAAGACGTCGTCATCTTGCTCAATGTATCCGAATGGCTGACCGAAGGCGAGGTCGCTGATGACATCTAGAGTGAAGAATTGGATCTTTTGCGCAAAATCCACTGGGCGGTAGTCTTGATTCGTTGAGAGATACTTTGTTTCCAGGAGGTTGATGAGTTTGTCGATATGCTCATCAATGGTGCGCTCGAGAGACTCGTTTTCTTTGCCAGAGTACTGGGTCAAGAGTTAAGCTTCATATCACGGTGGTTGGTCTAGTGGAGGACTTACACCAGCGGCCATCTTGTTGCGCAGCTTTGCATGGGCGTCATCATCTCTCATGGAGAAGAGGTTATCTTTTCCAGGCTCGAAGCGAAGAGCATTGTACCCTGTTCTTAACTGTCAATCCATGATTACATACACCATCAACTGAAGATAGGAAGAGCTTACAAGGCCCTCTTGTATAGGCAGAGCGGCTTGACATCATGCGCTTGAGCAGCTTGGGATCATCCGTCGCCAGCTCATTTGGCCCAATGCGCACGAGAGATCCTAGAAATAGGGTTAGCTACTCTTGTTAAGAGCGAAGTCAAGGTCGTACCATATTTCTCATTGGCTTGTTGAATCGCATAAGGTTGAGTCCCCTTGAAGGATTGTCTCACCATCCAAGCTTTGGAGAACCCCGCCCAAAATGGACCAGGAACATGTGATAGCCGGTGCCAAGTGCGCAACGTGTCAGCTACGAAGAGAACCACTAGCCCAAGAGCCGCTGTGGCAATGACGGCCCGAGGATGGTCGGCAACGCCTTGCCAGACATCGCGCAGAAAGCCTGCAGAGGTATCACCTTCAGGGCTCATCTTGAACGGTGTTTGAGCAGTGCCTCGAACCGTGATGAGCGGGCGAAGGAAGAGAAGCCATTTCGTCCAGGAGCAATTGACTAATCAGACTAAATCTGATCAGCCGACGACGCCGTTGGAGATCAAGATACCCTGTAACGGCGCAGGGCCTCAACGGACTTTGTCCAATCAGATCATGTTGATTAGAAGGCGCATGAACGCTACCGAGCTTGACGTTGATGAAAACCACTCATATCAGGCAGTACAGCCCCTCTAACAAACTCGTTCTGTTCTAGTACGGAAAATAGTTAGTGGAGCTGTATCACCAACAGCGGACCAAGACCCCTAAATGATATGATTCTGCACATCGATGGCGCATTTCGGAAGCCATCCCCGTCCAAATAAATTGGCGGAACATCAGTAACGCCACGTTCCGATCCAGAAAAGCCCATCACGCTACACAAGGAACGGCCCGGCACAAAAAAAAAGAAAGAGGGGGCGTTCCTTTCAATCAATCCTCCGTGATCCACAGCTCAATCACACTTTAGCCCCATCGACGATGGCACTTCAAGAGTCCCAGCACGAGGGGGGCACTCCGCCCCCAGAGCCTATCATCCAGATCCAAGATGCTATCGTGAGATACCTATTCCTGCCCCTCTATTTTCATGCATGAGCGGGTCTGATTTGACATGTGCATAGGCTGCAGGTGACGACGACGATGCCGATTCCTCAATTGGCGAGGTACGTTTCATTGACTCGCGCTTGTCATGGGTCACTTTACGCTTTGACGGAGCCTCAAAATGACGTATTTTGATCATGAGTAGGAAGTAGAGCCATCGGTTGTTTCAATCTCGTCGAGCATTTTGGCATACCGACAAGAAAACGGTCGAAGTTACCATGCTTTGAGTAGTGGGAGTAAGATAATCTCGTGCCGGTTGGAAGCAAAAAATTGACAAGTCGTAGAATATGTCCTGCCGAATGACGAAGTAGGTTTGATCAACAGACTCGATACCGGATCGGGTACTTTGCATAATGAATGTTACTAACTGTATTAAAGGAAGAGAATGAAAGACTAGGTATGTCGTGACTCACAATGATAGGGCAACGCTGACATATCTAGACTTACAACATGAGCTTTATGTTCGAACGCTCGACGGAGACCTCGCTGTATGTCCCAAAGCTAAAGGCGCGAGACGTGTTCTTGATATGGGAACTGGCACTGGCTCATGGGCGATTGACTACGGTAAGATCTTGCAATGCATGTAGTGACATTGAGCACTAATATGTGTCTAGCTGATGCAAACCCTCAAGCAGAGGTAACTCAACCGTTGTCGCGTAGCTTGATCTTACTGACTTTATAGGTCATCGGGGTTGACCTGAGCCCAATTCAACCAGCTCTGTACGCAAAGCCTCTGGCATTCTACCGCGTAACAAAATACTGACATCCCGTTCCAGAGTTCCACCCAATGTCAGCTTCGAAATAGACGACCTCGAAAAAGAATGGACCTGGACTCAGAAATTCGACTTCATCTTTGCACGCATGATGCTCGGCTGCTTCACCGACTTCCCCCAAATTATTAAAGTCGCCTTCGACAACCTCGAGCCCGGCGGCTATCTCGAACTCCAAGATATGTCCCTCCCCGCGCGCTCCGACGACGGGACTCTCCACCCAGAAAGCTACCTTTCCAAGTGGTGCAGATCCTGCTTCGAAGCTGGTCAGAACCTCGGCCGTCCTGTGTTTCCAACAACAGAGTATAAGAACTACCTCGCTGCTGCTGGGTTTGTTGATATCGTCGAGGTGCAGCAGAAGTGGCCGACGAATCCGTGGCCGAGAGATAAGAAGTTCAAGGAGCTTGGGGCGTGGGCTTGTGCGAATATCGCTGGGGGGTTGGATGGGCTCTCGTTGGCGTATTTTACGAGAGGGCTTGGGTGGTCGACTGAGGAAACGAGGGTGTTTTGCGCGCATGTGAGAAAGGATTTACAAAACCCCAGGATTCATGCGTATTGGCCTATGTAAGTGTCCACTTAGGCTGATCCGATGACGCAGTGCTGACTCTATGACTAGCTACTTTGTCTATGGTAGAAAGCCACTCACGCCTGCAGGATCCCCATAGGATCTGCATCAGCTCGAACATGACATGCCAGAGTCGGCTTTTGGTAGCGTAACGAAACTGATGAAATTACGAATGGCTCAAATGAGAGACTTTGCACACTTTACGATCTAGTGATGTTCCTCGCCCCTCGCAATTTGCTAGTGGCCGGCCTAGTCAATCCTAACCATGTATGACGCGTTTCAGAGAGGGAGGCCAACCATTGACGACTAACCCCATCACAATCTTTACTATGTAGAAGAGCACCGGGGATATAATCCCAGGCCCTGAATTTGAGTTGGAAGCCTTCTCATTTTCCCATCAAAAAGCGAATCATCCAACCCTAGACTCTCCCCATATCCATACCGCAGAGTTCATAACCTATCATGACCAAACGCTCAACGTTAGACTTGCAGATATTTCATAGACGCCCGAGCGTTTTAAATCTGGTATCTAATCACTATGCTCATCGCATCGATGGGGCCCGCACTTGATGTCGCCGTCGTCGTCTTGTTTTTCGCTAGTGCATCTGCTGGGTTGGTGGCGTATGCGAGCTGTCAGGTCAGCTGCTCTACCATTGTCATGGCTTGTTATGCAGCGGCCGGTGTAACTTGGGGAACCAGCACCGGCTCAAACGCTCCTCCGACTATCATCGCCTGCAGTAATGTATTTGTGGACTGCTCGTGGTCTTTCCGAAGGTCGCTTTGTTGGCGCCTACACCGTGACTTTGCAGCATAAGATAGAGAACCTTAGCTTTAGCAATTCAGCATATCCAATCAGAAATAAGCTCACCTCCTGTCTTATCGAAGTGAATTGCTTATCAGTGCACCGTACGTGGCCTCAATTAACAAGAAATTGAGTGAGGCTGCAGCTGATGACAGTGTCAGCCTGGTCTGTTATATGACGTGATCTTATGCGGGAGGCCGACCACTCACCCCGCCTCGAGATAAAATCACTAGAAATGATGGTTGACAACGTTTCAAAGCTTTCAGAAATCGAAAACTTCTAAAGTTGATCATCTTACACGAACAAAAAGAAGACGAGAGCACCTTGGCTCCAACAGCACGGAATATCAAGCACTACGACGTACACGCGCGATAATAGCGATCTTCAAAATGAAGCCCCTCCATCTCTTTGTTGCTGTCGGCTCTTTTTCGACAGCCGCAGTCGCAGGCCCGATCGCGTACGGCGTCTGTCAGGCGGGATGCGCCTCTGTCGCGATGGCTTGCTATGCTGCTGGCGGCGCGACCTGGGGAGCTACCGCTGGAGCGACGGCTCCAGCTACTATTGCAGCTTGCAACAGCGCATTCGGAGTCTGTTCTGCTGCCTGTGCTCAAACGGCTCTGATTGCTCCCACGCCATGATCTTGAAGTTGAGGAACGTCACCAGGAAAGGTATTTGTAGGGGGAATCTGCGAACCGACAATATCTTTTGTTTTTATTTCCGAGGGCATTTGTGCTTTTCGGCGATCAAGACGCGAGGGAATGCTTATATTACGGGGAAATCCATGAAGTAGCGCGGGCTTAAAGTCACTCTATCTCGATGCGCGGGGAACTGATCAACTTATTACCGTTTCTGGCAGGCTCCAAGAAGCAGGCCGCAGCGCTCAAGAATGTCACTCTATATTCTGTTCATGATGTCACTTGAGTGTGAATATGCTTAATTCAAGATTCCAAGCCAAGATATTAGTGCTTACCATGCAGCGAAAGCAGTGTGCAGATTGGCCAGCTATCCCAGGATTGAAACGTCGAGCCGGCGGTTAAGCTCGGATATGGCCCGTCGCCCCCAGTTTAGACAAATATACGAGAGCAACTCTCGATCGCCGTCCTATTCCTGTTTATAAGATTACAAAGACTATCAATGAGATACGGAGGAATTCTCTTTAGAATTTAACCCGTTTTCGCAATTTCCGGAGCAATTCATCATTAAAAGATTCACCCGCATGTGAAATGTAACATGGTGGGTAGTGTTTTGCCAAAATGGTCTGAGCTGTTCAACAGAAACCTGGCGCAAAAAACGGCCCCCAAATAGCATCCTTTAATTTCCCCTCGTACCAACAGTCGTCTCGCACTCCATTTCAACACAGTGGCTGACTTCTAATTTTATCCTTCCTTCTGACAGAAGCTTCCTCTTCGCAAATGAGTTGCAAATTTCTACATGTCTCGAACGAGTGACGATTCAGCCCTATGCAACTGATCACAATGAGGTGGTCTATTAGCAGACTGTTAGCTGTCTTCTGTCTCATTTTCCTGTGCTGTGCGACAGAACTCGAAACGCGACAGAGCTCCATGGGATCAGCACAATTACCCGCCAATGATGACTTCATTCGACGATCGCTACTGTCCGGTAAGGAAATATATTGAATGATCCTCTCAGTAACTCACACGAATGCCAAGTTGCTGTCCTTGATGACTATCTTTATATCGACGGCGGAGAGGTTAGTTCCGACCTTGACGACTCTCGTTCAACAGCCGGTAAAGCAACGCCTTGATCGATACCGCGCGTAGTACTAACACCGAGTAGTTAGCCTTACCCTCTCGATACCGCTGGATGAATCTTGGACAAACGATACAGTCGCCTTCACAGAGAGTGAGAAAGGACCATCGCCATATCTGAAACAACCAGCTCTTTGGGTTGATGAGGAACGGTCAATGATCTATTCATGGGGCGGTCAAGGATCTTACAAGAATACCTCATCGGCTGGAGACCACCATTTATATGCCTTCGAGGCTGACGATGGCAAGGGAAGTTGGTCAATTCATGATCCTGATGACGACACATTGTTTAGCTCTTTGTATCGATCTGTGAGAGGAGCTTACACCACTTGCCATGGTGTCGGGTACCATCTCGGTGGCTATGGCGAGCGTAGGACTGATGAGAGGTTCACTGACGGCAGTTATGTTGAACGGCCACTTGACGGGCTGCTGACTTACAACATGACGACCCAAAAGTGGACAAACGAGTCCACAAAAGCACTGGACTACGCCACTTGGTCAGGGAGGGCTACCTGTATACCTTCCATAGGTCCATCCGGATTATTGATCTTTATGGGTGGCGCAAAAGTCAAGATGCCCGCTTTCAGAAACGTGTCAGAGCCAGTGTCCTTCACCAATATCACTATATACGACCCCAGCTCTAAAGAGTGGTACTACCAGCAAACACCAGGTGTCTCTCCAGACCCTAGAGTTGACTTTTGTTCTGTCGGAGTACAGGGGCCAAACAATACATACGATATGTACGCTGTCAAAGCTGCTTCCAATACTGGTTTTAGCTGACATGATCTAGATACATCTACGGAGGCTGGAACACGTGGAACGACAAGACAAAGGCCTTCGGCGATGTTTGGGTCTTGTCGCTTCCTGCCTTCAAGTGGTTCAAGGCAGAAGTCGGTGGTCCAAAGCGGGGAATGCATGGATGTGCTCTTGTTGGAAAGCGTCAGATGCTAAGCATAGGGGGGAATAACTGGGGTAAAAACGAAGGTTGGAAAGACAAGGATCCTTGGACCCAGGGAATCGGCATTCTCGACTTGCCGAGCTTGACTTGGTCTAGTGAGTACGATGCGGAAGCTGAGGATTACGAATCGCCTAAGGTTGTGAAAGATTGGTACCAGAGCGGGTAAGTGTGCTAGTATTTTTGATATTCTGCTTACTGATTAATATCAGGGAAGAGGTTGAGTGGGACAACAGGGAAGTAGCAAGGCTGTTTGGTAAGCTTTCACTCTATGTTATATGCTGACGATGTTCTTGCTAACTGAAATAGCTTCAATGTCAACGACAACGCCAAAGTCAAGCGACGGTCCCAAATTTGATTCGTCTCCTAACGACTCATCATCAACACCGGTTGGGGCTATCGCGGGTGGTGTAGTCGGTGGAGTTACTGCTATAGTGGCTGTTGTCGGTATTTGGTTATGGATACGTCGTCGGAAAAGAAATGCCAGTAACGAAGTTCAACAAACCGGCGGCGGAAATACCACGAAGCAATGGGGTAAGTCGGAACTTCCAGCTGAGAGTTCAAAGCACAATGGTTTGCAAGAGTTGGAAAGTAACCAGGGTTCTACAGAGCTACCAGCAGCTTCATCCCCTATCTTGGAGAATAAACAGACAGAGAGGCATGAGTTGGAGGGTTAGGAATTTCTCGATACCAAAAGTTCTTACAATACAACAATTATCTGTTTCGTCAGAAGCTAGATAAGAATCAGTGGAACTTGATAGTTTGCAGTCTGCTAAAAAATAATACTACTAGTATGAAACGAACTGATCAAGGTCGACGCAAGAATCAAACACCACAACCAGTCGTCTTAGGTCCTTGGCTGAGTCGCGGAAGTCTTCGCCCTGACTCCTTCTTGTCTTAGTCTCCTTCTCCAAGAACCTCTTCAGATCAGATAGTTCGATCTCAGTGAGCGGTGAATCGTTGCTTCTCTTAAACAGTGACTTCACGGACTGAAGAACACTATTAATATCTTGGCTACAGGCACTTGTAATAGAAGCAAGCTGATCGTATAGCCCCGCTGCCAGCAATTGACAGTCTGCATCGTTGCTGTTGTGTAACTTCCAGACAGCCAACCTCAAGTTCTCCATTGTCTGCGTCTTGTTATCCAACAAAGTCGCGAGTAAGTCTTGAAGCTGGGTTGCGAGAAGCTGGAAATCTAGCTTGGGACTCAACATCAATTTGCAGACCAATTCCTGTAAACCAATCTGAGCCTGGGTCTCTAGGTCATATGGCGGTAGATATCCTGGCACCTGGTTCATTTGACGGTCTTGAAGAACTGCCCTGCGGTACTTTCGTCGAGACTGTCTGCTGACAAGATTGTATTTGTGGATTTTGTTTACCTTGAGGTCTTCGCGGCTCTTATGCTTGTCCTCGTGCTTTATATAGCAAACTAAAGCTTGTATCTTGGCTGCCTCAGCCATTCCTTGGACCTCAACAGACCAGGCTTTAGGTGGCTTTCCCCCAGAAAGTGCAGCGCCAGTTAGATCCCAAAGTTCAGACGATAGACGATATGCCAAAGCCCTATCGTGACAGATGTAGTGGGCAACGTAGCAGTAGTTGATGAGGACTAGCAGCGCTCTTTCAGCATCCGCTTTGCGTTTCATGTTCTGATGCTTTGCTTTGGCTTCTCCGTAGGCTCTCTCATAGTGATTAAGGAACACGTTTTTCCTTAAAGCGCTTTTGTCATAGTGCTGGTAGTAGTCTGTCCACGCTTCTAGAACGACTGGGTCGTGGGGCTCAAGCCTGCTTGAAAGGGCTCTAGCTGAACAGAGACAGCCTATACGGGCAGCGTCTTTGAGATCCTTTGATGGGATGTTCCGGAGACGTTCCAAAACCCGACCCATTTCGATATTGGAACCCTTAGTGATCTGAGCGAAGGATTCCTGCAAGGCCTCAAGAAAGAGCCTCATCAATTCGTTCTCTGAATCTTTTGAATAGCCGAGCTGAAACGACAGCCCTCCTAAGACGCGACAAATGCTCCAGAGCGCAGGCAAGTCATTGGGAGTAGATTCCTTCTCATCCACCTCAAGCTTGGTGAAAAGCATGGTCTTGAGGACGCCTGTAGCTATCTCCTTCATTTTCTTGATGCCCTCCTGCTTCATCGCTTTATAATTATTGATTTCAGTTGGAAAACTGTCGAAATCAATGATATCTTTCTTCTTTTGGGGAATGATTGAAATCTCTTGACAAAGGCTCAAAGCACGGCGCCATCTGCCACCAATAGATGGTTTGTGTTCACCTTCTTTCTTTTCTATACCGTTTACACCGTGTACAATATCATTGTTCTGTTGCGTTAGTCGTAACGGTCGGGAGTCAAAGAAGCCTTTGATGTATTTGTCAAGTGATAGAAGCAACTGAAAATGGTCTTGGAAGCGTTTAAAGGACAGTGACCGAGGAACCGCACCAAGAGCCAAGCCAGCTATATAGTCTGGCAAGTCAGGAAACATTCCCGCAATGCTCCTTGCTCTTGTTCGATTTCCACGAGCCACTCTGTTGTTCTTTGCGCAATCCCGCCAATTTCTCTTTATTTGGTTTTTGAAAGCATCTTCGCTATAGAATTGTGTGATAAGTCATCCTTTCTCAACTGCTAGGGTCGGAAAGGTCACTTACGTTGCTTTAAAATTGTTGATCACCTCTAGTACCATCAACGCTTTTTTCAGGCTGTAGCCTTGATCGATGTATATATAGCGAAACATCGGGTGTATAGCCCGCCATTGCTCTAGGGAATACACTGATTCTCCGGGATGATTATCTGACATTTCGAATCGTTTTTGCTTATATTGCCTATTCTCGGCGGTTTGTACTGAAGGCTTTGGCTGTCCTTAGTGAGATTGCTCGGAATCAAAGGCTAGCGACATGAGAGACGGTAGCTTATCCATGGGATTACGGGGCTCATCGCCTTGATGTACGGATCACAGCCATAAGTAACATTGTCACACAAGAGTGGAGGTAATGCATGGCTTGACCAGCTGACCAACCTCTACGATAAACAAGGGTGCCTGAGCCAGAAACATCATTGGACTTCACTAAGTGGTCAGTGGAGACGAATATGGTTGATTGGCTGAGCTTTTTGGTGTCGGCATACCTTATTGGTAGCACTTTTATAGCGATACCCCAGAAAGACCAAGTAGTTCTGTTATGGCTTGTATGGGGCAAACACTGCTAAGCTTAACATCAGCCATCACTCATGCATTAAGACCTCAACAACCCGAATATTGCATGTGCAAAAGGCTCATGATATCAATCACTCAAACCCAATAATGGAATAGACAGAATATGCATGTTGATTACGAGGTCAAAGTCAGGCTTGACACCAGAGAGGTACACAAGTCGTCCAATCCCTCTATAAATTCGAGGTCTGCCACCTTTCAAAACTGACTCTCTTCTTTCTTCTTTTTATCTCCATAGAGGCCTACTCATCAGCCATTACTTAGCATCCAACCTTCCCTTATACTATGCCCTCTCACTCGTCCCGTTCCTCTGCCCATCGAGGAAAGCACGGAAAGTCCTCCTCGTCTTCATCCTCATCCCACAAGCACTCCTCCAATTCCGCAACCAAGCATAGCAACAGCGTTGTCAAGGCCTCTGAACAAGACATCTACCACCAAGAGAACACGGCTTTGTGGCAGGATGTAAAGGCCACCGAGGGTAACTCTAGCACACTCGTCCTTGCTCTTGTATCGCCAGAGCAGCGCAAGCCTATGAGAAAGCTTATCGATGATAAGGCCAAGAAGAAGAAAATTCGTAAGTCGGTTTATGATATTTCCCCAACTATCAGTATCTAATACTTTGCCTGTACCCCACCCCGGAGAGAGAACCATTCCACTGTCACGATGATATGATGAATGATGTTTCTTACTAGACTCCAGGATCATCTGTCGTAGTCACCACCCAGGATCAACTTCAAGAGCATCTCGGAAGCGCTATGACCAACAGCATCGTCGCCAAGAAAGCCTTCAAGACTTTACATCTTCTTGTGAGCTCTACAGTCGCCGAGTTGACATACAACATCGAAGGCTTTGTCGACAAAGTGTTCATTAGGCCTTGCGGAGCTGGCGGGCGCCCAGATGCACTTCGGATCGGAACCTCCTCAACGTACTGTGGTTTCAAAACCTTCATGTGGGACGCTCGCCCTTCCCAGCTCCAGCAGAGTAACAAGGAGCTGACCCACCTGGAGGGCTGCAACTTCGACCTCAGTGACTGTTCACAGGAAGACCTTCGAGTCCTTCAGCAGCCCAGAGAATCTCCTGATCTTTCACAAGATGAGAAATACAACGCCATGCAGAGAGTCCAAGAGTTGAGAGACATAGAAGTCAGTGAAAATGCCAGAAACTCATCTAGTAGCTGCGCTGATGGTACAGAAGCGTGGTTCCAGAAGTGGAAGAGCTTTCTGGCTACAGTCATCGCAGCTGGTGCAGGCGCAGCTGGCATGACCAGCGGCTTCTGGATGAGTGCTGGTGGTATCGCGATCAAAGGCCCTTGCGGACTCTATATGGCCGCTGGGTATGCTACAGTAGGTGGTTTCGGAGCCGTTAGCGCTGCTGGAGTTGGCTCAGCGGTTGCCGCTTACGGCATGGTATACTTTATTCCTTGGGATCGTGTTTGGGATTTCCTTCGAGCCAAACTTTGGCAGATTTGGGATAAGATCTGGGATGTTCTCGTTTGGATCAAGGACAAGCTGGCCGAGTTGGCAAGTACTATTCTTACTAAAGTGTCGTTGGTTGTTCAGGGTGCTCCAAAGCCTGCTCGACTTTCGATGTGATGTGTTTAATGCTTCTGTTGTCGGAAGCATTCTTCTTTTCCTTGATTTCACCATTGGCCATTGTTCTATGTCTCGTTCGTTTCGTTGTTTTTATTTCTCCACTTGGACACCAATGATTCAGTTACTCATTTTGTTAATGGCTACCAGAAGCATATGTACACTCACTTGCAGGCTTCAGTTTGAGCTTTCCTCCTTACCTCCGTTCGCTTTTTCCAACTTATCATATTTCTATTTACAAAATTCTTTGGCTTAAATAGGGTTATTACAATACAAATTGCTCGGTCTATAATTATTACTCGATTTCCTCCAGGCACAATAACAATATATTGCTTTCTATTACCAATGCTCTTATCATTGCTGGTGGAGTACTATGCTCAGTGGGTCTAAGCCCGGTACCGGAGTCAGATAAGGCCGCTTAGCTTGATGAATCATACCCGTCAGCCATTCAAGTCACTTTTAGAGATTAGTTTTGCAGAAAAACATCATTTATATGAAACTCACCATGACGACTGAAATCAACCTCATAACTGGCAATGCTAATAAGATAGCCGATATCAAAGCTATCCTCGCACCCTCTGGAGTTACCGTTCGCAATCAATCTCTCGATTTGCCCGAGATACAAGGATCGATCGAAGAAATCACAATCGCAAAATGTCGCACAGCCGCAGAAATGGTCAGATATCTTCCGCATACCACGATTCATATTGACACTAAAGCAGGTCGGTGGTCCAGTCGTCGTGGATGATACAGCTCTTTGCTTCAATGCGATGAGCGGCATGCCAGGGCCTTACATAAAATTCTTCCTCGAGGCCTTAGGACCCGAAAAGCTACATCTCTTACTAGCCGGCTTCTCAGATAAGACCGCCGAAGCAGTTGCGACGATAGGGTACTGTCAAGGCCCTGGTCATGAGCCTATGCTGTTTCAGGGACGAATTGACGGGACGATTGTACCTGCGAGAGGCGTGATGCGATATGGATGGCAGACTTGCTTTCAGCCCCACGGGGGCGGTCTGACCTTAGCGGAGATGTCAGATGAGGAGAAGCACAAGATATCACATCTTGGCATAGCTTTGCAAAAGTTTAGCACATGGCTGAGTATGAACCAGCGTTGTGCTGATGGCGAGGAAACCGATAGAAACCTATGGGAAAGAGGCAAGGCGCTTGTTCCAAGCTCGTGTAGCTAAAAATACTTGACCAATCTCTTGTCCATTATAATAGTGGCTTCCTTGGCCAGTATGATAGAAATGCAACTTTTCCATGACAACTACTTCAAAATGCGTTATCAATCTAAGAAAAGCTCCAAGTTACCCTGAAGCATGCACCTCGATCGGCTCGGACCCCACGACTCCGCTTACTATCAGACTCGCGCCCGCTTACTCTAATTTTATCAAAGCTTATTTTTCATCACAATGAATTTAACGCATAGCCTTGTCAAGGCTTAACTAGCTAGTGGTTGAGAGACTGCTCGAGACTCTTCAAGCACGACGAACAAAAACAAACATTAGACGCGAGAACAAGCATGAGGTCATGATGGAAACAATACTCAGGCATTTCAATCTCAACCACGTACACATTGTCAGCCGGGACCTGCACATTCTAGATTGGTCCAAGTCCTGTCAAGCTCTTTATGATATAATTTCGATCCTTCAAAGCCACCAATATGTTTCTCATCATCCATCATGACCCGTTCTCATTTAAATCGCGCTGATTAAAGTTCCATTCCCCACCGCACAAACCACCACTTGGCCAAAGTATCTCTAAACATGAAACCCAGAGCTGACATTCTGTCATCCGCCATCAAAAAGAAGGCTGGTTTCACCGAAAAAGCCTCACAGCCCCCAAACTTCATCACGAGCATACTTTCCGGAACAATGCTAGTCAAATCCTACATGTTTCAAGGAAAAGCTTACCACCGAGATTAAAATAGGTCCGGCAGACATTTAATTGGCCAGATCTACGATCGTTGTGGCTAAGCAGATAAGATCCGCTAAGCTTAAAATTAAGGCACGGGTGCGAAATTCGTGTGATTGGTCTGAGCTGGTGCTGCGCCTTGGCGGGTTGGGCGTTAAGTTGCAGCGAGCTGAACTGGTGCATGAAATTTATGTATGCAGTGAGATCATCGAAATAGATTTGGCCTCATTTATTGGCTGCGTTCGTGAATCCTGCTCGTATAGCGAATCCTTCATGATCCGTTTCATTTTTCGAAATGAGGTGAGAAATGGCTGTTTGATGTCATGATGGGCTTCAATTTGGGCGAGGGGCATCCGATCGAAGCTTATCCGTGATAACTTTGAGGAGTTCAAAGTAACTATCTTTTAACCTCTCACTCTTGTCACAGATCACATATATAA
Organism: Fusarium begoniae; assembly: GCA_013186755.1. Classification (NCBI taxonomy): domain Eukaryota; kingdom Fungi; phylum Ascomycota; class Sordariomycetes; order Hypocreales; family Nectriaceae; genus Fusarium; species Fusarium begoniae. The sequence continues at coordinate 69,109 of JAAOAG010000260.1, forward strand.
GACGCCTCATCTGCCTTCACAAATCTACCATCTCATCTCATCATCACTCCACTGATTCACAACACTCTCTCCTCTCTCCTTCTTGACTTCAATTTCCATTCTCTTTTCGACTTTATCTTACCTTCACCACCATGCACGCCTTCACAATCGCAACCGTCCTAGCGGGCGCTCTCAGCGTCGAAGCTGGACCCCTCAAGCACGCCAAGCGAGTTCTCATGGGCCGTCTCGACGACGGGGCTCACGAGATCGAGCACAAGTTCCAGCCTGTCACCGACTTTGACACAGACGGCTGTTACTACACTTCCGCGATCGACAAGGACGGTAACACCAACCGCGGTCTCAGCCAGAAAGACGTTTACTTCAAGGGTCCGGCCGCTGATTGCCGTGAGCCAAACCGCTTGGAGAACAACAACGTTTACAGCCGAAAGCGCTGCAACAATGGTTGGTGTGCCATCATGTACGAGTATTACTTTGAGAAGGACCAGTCTTCGTAAGTTCACATCGCTCCCGTTTAACTTCATTATCTGACCATATTCCAGCTGGGGTACTATCAACGCTGCTGGCGGCGGTAACGGCCACACTCACGACTGGGAGAACGTCGTCGTGTTTGTTCAAGGCGAAGATGTCAAGCGTGTCGCCCCCTCATGCCACGGCGGCTACAAACACGCCACCAACACTCCCCGCCTCGATGGCCAGCGTGCCAAGGTTGTCTACCACAAGGACGGTGGCTTCACTCACTGCTGGCGCATGGCCAACGAAGCCGATGATAATATTGAGAACTACACCGGTCAGTGGTTCATCGGCAACCTTGTTGGCTGGGACAACTGGCCCGTTGTCAACGGCCGATCTCTTCGAGACTACCTCTACGATGCTTGGAATGGTGGTGTTGGCCCTAAGTTCTGGGATAAGGATGATACCTTCACTAAGAAGCTTGGTGAGGCTGCTGGTGATCAGTGCCCTGGCTTCGACCCTGCCAAGGACGAGTAAGGTTGCGACTTTCATGGTGGGCAATAAGATTCGCTTTGCATTTTTTGACTTTCTAAAAAAGAGTTTTTCTACGCAGATACATTCATATTTAGGGTTTTCTTATGTTGAGTGCTGAATAGATTCTGGCTTTGATACTGAACTGAGTTCCCATCCGAATATTTAACTTTTGGTGCACCCTTTCAGGATGACATATGAGTCTCTACATGCTTCCATTAACGCTTGCGCTGTAAGCTTTGAACAATGTGTCGTATTTTTATCATGCGGCATGGACCTGATGAGAAGGATAGAATTTAACAATAGCAGCATATTGTAACTTGATCTAGAAATCCCGAGCACAAACCCTTTTCTCGCGTTTAATCCAGTCACGAGATTCACCGTCCTTGTACCCTCACTAGCTCGACACATCCAACTGACCTAGGGTGACGTTAAAAAACTGGTTTCCATCCTCATTATGCAGGGCATCGACAAAGTTCAGCATTCTTATGTCTTCTTCGTAAGGGACATCGACAATGTATGATCCATTGTATTCACCGCCCACATAATTGTCGTCGAACTTGAACGAAAATCTGTCCGCACCAGGATATCTTGGCTTGATCAGCCAACGGCAGGACGGTGTTACAGTCTTATCAGGCCATTGGTCCTGTACTTGCAGACCGTATTGTCCCCCAACGCAGAGCATGTGATCTTGGTTATCGCAGGGAACGAGGACCACGGGGTAGCTTCCAGTAGGGTCAAACTGATCTATGGTGATTGGAGGACCGTTGAGCATGGACCATGAAGACGTTGGCTTTTCTACATAAGAGCCGATCCAGTTTTCTTCTTCGGATCTGAGAGCTTCGATGTATAGACCGCTGTGCACTCTCCAAATAAAGTCGTGGGTATCAAGAGGGTTGCTGATTATTCCCTCTGCCAGAGTGATAGACTCTTGTCCGACAGTGTCTTCGAAGTTCTGCTCCTGGGCAAGAAAATTGGCATTGTGGCGACTGATCGTATAGCTCCCCTCTTCGAAATTGACTTTAGGGTTATCGAGTGCCATTTGGAGAAGACTGATGCCTTTGGCGTATGCGACCCAGTAGTTCAAAGCCTAATTCTGTTAGCAACCTCGATTTTATCTAGGGGAGGGATCAGACGAACCATAACCTTGGTCTTGGTGAAATACCCAAGGAAGTCATCTGATTCATCAAACGCTTGCTGAGCTGCTTGTTTCAGAAAGGAGTTGGCGCTTGCATCATTGAGAAAGGCGTTGATTTGGTCGAGATAGCCGGGGACATTGTCGGCACTGGCCTGGAGACGATCGTCGAGGCGGCTTTGGAGGGATTGTGCCTGACTAACGCGAACCGAATCCGCCAGATTCTTGCTTGGAAGATCAAAAGCCTCCTGCATAATATCACCAATAGTCGAGTAATATGTCTCGATGTCGGTGATATAAGTTCCCAGGTCGTCTTTCCGAAGCTGCAAAAGAGTATTTGACAGCTGGTTGACAGGCTCGCAACAGACGTCTCGATCTGCTCGACTTCTGTCAAAACATTGGCAATGTCTTGTCTTATCTTGTCGTTATCGCTTCCACCGTTGATTGATGCAAGACCTTGATCAAAGACCCATCCTGCACCTTTCCCCAGGATACTCTTGCCAACATTTGAGAGGATGAAGATTCCTCCAGTGACAAGAAGAGACGTCATGCTTTACAAGGTGTTGAATATAACGACCGGATTGGATAAGGCCAACTCCAATCAGTCCCCAATCAAGAGAATGAGCCGCTTTATATAGACTTACAAAAGAATCGTTATCCAGATCCGAGTATACTCTGTCAGGCCTGCTATTGGTGTAGTAAGCTCAACCCTGTCCGAGTGCAGGGAATTATTCTTGAATTACCAAGAACAGTTGATTAGACATACCGTCGTAAAGTTTTTTAGGTAATAAACGCATGGTTCTTACCTATTCTGCATCTATTCGTCTTGATTCAACAATACTAGAACATCTAGATCCCTCTAGCGGTTCAGGAAAATTCCAGTCGCTCCCAGCAATCAGGAATGCAGTTTAAATGTCGCTTGGAACTGAAGTCATGTGTTCTCCAAAACCAACGCGACTCAGTTTAGCGGGAGGAACGGACATCTTTTGGCCACGCTCTGACTCTTGGATCGGCTGGACGTCTCTTTAGCTTGTTCATAAGATCTCAGATTTAGATGCAGCGTGTCTAAAAACAGCCGCAATCGGCATAAAGCACCATCCCCAATGGTGGGGAAAAGCATGATCTTGGTCACATCTCCACAAGTTTATCGCATTTTTGCGTTCCAGCCCGATATAAGCTGTTTTCCGTTAAAAGTCATGACATCACTCTTCGGATCAACAAGCGGGTACAGCCATTTCATCAAGACTCAAGACAAAAGATGTAGCAACAGTCACTCTAAACTAGCACGGTCGTCATAAGACCTCGAGTGTCGCACAAAAGTATAAATCAATTGCAAGTTCCTTGTCATAAGATCATGACAAGACTAAGAAGGGTGCTACATAGTTTCTAAAGTAACAAGAAGCCATGTGGATGTTGGCAGGCAGAAAGGAACAAATCACACGATCTCCATCTCGAGCCAAAGAAGCACTGATCCCAAAGATTGGCATCAGTCAGCTTAGTGCCAGCACTTGCCCTTGACATCATTCTTGTTACCACCAAAGTTGATATCCCAAGCCTGCTGGCAGGTAGTCTCCCAGGGACCACCGTCGATACCGCGGCCGATGCCCTTGTCGATGCACTACATAATCAGCTTCCATGCTCTGTGAGTTCATGAATAGGGCACCTACAGAGTATCCGTCAAAATGAGTGTGGGGCTGGTTGGAGCCCCAGAGGGCACAGGCAGCCTGGCTAAGGTCCTGTCTGTATGAGCCGCGGACAGTGCAGCCACAGTTGTGGTGAATGTCGGCCATAGCGCTGGAAGGTCAGATTTGGTTGTTGCATTGGAGAATAGATGACTTACGCGCCGAAGAAGAGAACGAGGAGGCTGAGAGTGTTCATCTTGAGTGAGATGTTTGAGTCTTGAGTTCTGGGGGCTGTAGAAGTTGTTGTTGTTGTAGTGTTGCTGGTGATGAGAGTGGTGAGTTACAAAAAACATGGGAGACTTGATCCTTTTATATTTCGAGATCCTCCATGAGATTCACTGTCTTCCAAACAGTTCTGCCTCATGGTCTGGCATGGGAGCCGTCTGGTCAGACAACTGGCGAACCTCGTCCTGCGCATGGCAACTCGGCTCATGGAAGTCTGCCATTATCCGACTTCATCATGACTGAAGCAACTGCCGAACCAAACATCCCATACATACCGGCTCATCGGCATCATTAGTTCCACCTTCCTTTCATGGAAAATCGTGAAGCTGTTCGTATCCCAGCCTATGAAGTTAGAATGACTTTAGAACGTCGTTGTCCGAGACATACGATACTCTATACGCGGACAATAGAGTTCAATGGAAATAGTACTCTCTATCCCCAGACATGGCGCGATGAACTTGGGTTCGTGTTGAAATGCGAGCCTCTCATTGGCTATGCCGTTAGCGGTAATCATTTCAAGGCCTCAGCGATGAGCAGTGGGGCGAAGTTTCACCTATCATGCAGGCAATAGCATCCTACAAACCTTCTTCGCATTAGAAAAAGCTTCTTTCGTATAATATTTTCAGGGACCGTTGCAATGCCGACAGGGCCGTCGCAACGTGCCGTCGCTGAGAGCGGCCCGCAACGCATACCATACCAAAATGAAGCCCACGTGGGGGTTTCGGTGTGAGGCTATTTGCCCAATCGAACACCGAGCACGACCTTACGAATTGACCTATAGGGACTCTTCAATTACATGCACAGACTATTTACACGGGTAGATCGGAGTCGAAGCGGATCCAAGAATATGCAATATTCCAAAATGGAACAGAGGGACATCAGGCTATACTCAGTTCATCGACTCATTTAATACCGGCAGATGATAGTGAGAGTCAAACTCCCAATCTATCGCGGATGAGGATAGCGGCGAAGAAGATCAACTCGTGTTCAGTTTGTGGCTTGCAAGACATCATGGGCTGTTTCGAGCCTGTCGTGCATGAACTGCCGAGAATCGAGACCGGCGATGATTGAGTTCATGAGTGTCATGATGAAGGTGCGAAGGTCGTCAAGTTGCGAGAGACTCATCGGTAGTTGAGAATTGTTGAGTACCAAACTCCATGTCGGCAGTAAGGCCGTCGAACGACAGGAACTATTTAAGACGGCATTCGTGTCCACATTGTCAGCTCACTCAACCATCATAACATCTTCATTCACACTCAATCTCACTCCTCTACATTCAAAAAAAAAAAGTCCTTACAATGGCTCGCCTCATCATCATCCTCGCCGCTCTGGCTACCGCTGCCTTCGCCAACACTTCCCCCAACAAGGCCCTCGAAAACACCCCCTTCAAGGTCACCGAGGTCACCTACAAGGTCGGCGAGGTCTCCCAGTGCATCACCCTCTCTCATCTTCAGGCCCTCGGCCATACCTTCACCAACCTCAACTCCACCGGCGACTACAAGCTCCCCGAGATCCCAAGCACCTACATCAACGATCCCACTGCCTGCATCCCCGAGTCTCTCTTCGACCAGTACTTTGAGCCCATCGTTGCCATCTCTAAGGAACAGAACCTTCTTGAGTCCTTTGACGCTGAGAAGGTTCACAGCCGTGATCTTGAGGTTCGCGCTCGCAACTGTCCTCAGATCAAGGACGCTGCTCTTGGGCGTGTTCACTCTTGGAGCTGTGATAGTGCGCCTCATCCTAGCTCTTGCCGATCTTGCGCCAACTTTTCTTCTATCAACTTTGTGGCTGCTTGTGTTGCTTGTGCGGCTAAGGCTAATCAGGAGAGTATCTTCTGCTGTGCTGCTGCTGCTACTACCTTTGCAACCTACTACTCTCAGGTCTGTCTTGAGAAGTAGGCCTACCAGTTCTTTCTGTGGAATGAGGGGGGGAGAGGGGACATCTTGCTGTAGTCGCTCGTTTGGCTGAGGATGTTTGATGTTTTTGTGATATTAGTTTGCTGCAGCTTTGGGGTTTAGACAAGTTTCTCCTCTATTCCCGTTCACTCATTAGGTATAGCTTTCTAGTACTATCACCAAGTTGTCTCCCAGGCAGCTGGTGCTCTAAATTATATTGCTTTTTTTCTGAATATGCCGATACCATGCACCGCGATTTGTTCCACATATAGAAAGTAATAATGAGAGACCCCGAATCTCAGCCAAGAAGACAAAGATAAGTAGATTGCTTAAGTAACCTGGTCCGTTTTACCCCGAAATGATCATTGCCAAGATCGTCAGCATTCACATCCCTGTCAGCTTGTCTGTCAGCCTCGCGGATGCCTAGCCAATCGCATCGGCATATAGACTTGATTTTCATGCATGGCGCACATCACGGTCATGTTTCCCCTCTTCAACTCACATGCAATCAACGTTCGCATCACTCGCGTTGGTTCCCATTACTTAGAGCTTGGAGCAGCAGGTCGTGGGTTAAACAATCATGCCGGACCAGAAGAAGTTGTCATTGAGAGGCTTCATCAAGCACATTGGAAACGGGAAAGGAAAGGAACCACGCAATGACTCTACAGTCACGCTTCTAAGGGCGTCACCCGATTCTCAAGGTATGCCCGAACCCGCACAGTCTATATAATACTATCACCATGAATTTCATTACTGATTTCTCATAACAGGTAGAGTCTCCGCTGTTCTACCGCCTGCTACAGCATTATCAACATCCGTGGCTTCAGCAAATGTTGCTGCTACTGATCTTCCACCAGAGGATATGTCTATTGGGTCTTCTGCCGCAAGGGCTCATCATGGCGTCAATATATCCACCAGCGAGTCTGAATCTCAAGACCAGCAAGGACAGTTCCAAGAACTTTGGAAGGAAGCAATTATTGCTATCAAAAAGTCTAAAGACGGTGACAAATTAGCAGAAACCTTTCAGATTCTCGACCAAGCCTCAACCAAAGACTCTGAACAGAGGCTTTCAGTTTTGATATCGAAATTAGAAGCAGCAATGAGACGCGTCGGTATGAAAAGAAAGATAGCTGAAGCTATGGATACGATCATTCCACATCTCAATCGGTTCGCAATCGTCGGCGATATCGCTGTCAGCACAAACCCCAATCCTGCTGCATTACCATGGGCCGCCGTGCGGTTTCTTCTCCTGGTAATACCCCATTAGCCATATCTGCCTCACTTGACTTGTGCTAACCTTCTCTAGAATCTTACCGCTAGCGAGGAGATGAGGGCCAAGGTCGACCAAGGCATTGCCGAAATAACCATCCTGGTCTTTGAGTGCAGCGTTTACCACGAACTCTATTTAACCACATCAGCTTCCAGTGACCTCGCGGTAAACACCAACCTCCGTAAAACGATTATCGACGTTCTATCTCAGTGCATAAAGCTGCTCGGATTTGCTCTTCGTCACCAGCATAAGGCTGCCAAGGCTCTAACAGATGCCTTTCGCTTAGAAGACTTTTCTGGATATCTAAAACATCTCGGTGTTGCCAAGGATAGACTACATAATGCTGGCTTGCTATGCGAAATGCATCAAGGCTCACAAACTCGAGATCATGTCAAGCTTTTTTATAACCTGATGATCGAAATGAGGCTCGAATACAGGTAATATATGATGCCTGTTAGACTGATATCTGCTAATAATTCTATAGCCAAAGGGTTGAGGAAAATGTCAAGGTGCAACTCAGAGATCTGCTTATCGATCCTAAGGAGGTGTTTGACCACATTTATTATCCACCTGACTCTTTCTGTCTAGAGGGTACCCGAGTGCAAGTTCTCAAAGACATTGAAGAATGGTCATCCGATCCTCAAAGCCCGACAATCTGTTGGCTCCCAGGTCTGGCTGGGACTGGCAAGAGTACTATTTCACGCACTGTCTCACGTAAAATGAAAGACAGAACGCCCAGCGCCAGTTTTGTCTTCAAGAAAGGTGCCGGTAACCGAGGAAGTGGACGCCATCTGTTTGCGGTGCTGGCGTATCAACTCGCCCTACAGTTCCCTCCCATCTGCCCTCATATCTTGCAGGCAATGAATGAGGATCATTCGCTAGCCATGACACCTATCCGAGTCCAATGGCAAAAGTTGATTGTGGGCCCACTTGTTAAACTGCAAGACGAAGGGCTCTTCAAGCCTGTTGTTTTCGTTCTCGATGCCTTGGACGAATGTGATGAAGAAGACCGCGGGGAGATTCTTCGTCTACTACTGGCAGCATGTCCAGGGGTGCTGCGAGTCTTTCTCACAAGTAGACCAGAACTTGACATCATGGGACATTTTGTCGAAGATCCGCTACACAGGGAGATCGTCCTTCACAAACTGGAAATCGAAACTATAGAGAACGACTTCTGTGTTTTCCTCCGTCAGTCTTTGGATTGTTTCGTGGTGGAGTATAACCGCACTCATCGTCAGAAGCACCTCCAATTATCTTCAGACTGGCCTGGGGATGAGCGATTCCGGTTACTGCTTGACAAGGCTGTACCATTATTCATCGCAGCTGCAACCTTCGTGCGCATGATTCGTGATAGGCACTGGGCGAGAAGTCCTGACTACAAGATTGACTTCATCATCGATAACTCATCTAAGGTCAACTCTGAATATGATGCTTTATACAAGCCTGTGCTGAGTCTCATGCAGAGCGGTGCGCCTGATGGTGACCTGCATGAAGTCAAACGGAATTTTATGGATGTCGTTGGCTCTCTCATTCTGCTCGCAAGCCCTCTGCCGATCAGAGCACTTGCTAAACTCCTTGGCATCAATCCATGGGCTGTATCCAGTCAAATAGATCCACTTCGTTCCGTCATCGATGTTCCAGAAGATGATACTCCTCTTCAACTATTCCATCTGTCATTCAGAGATTATATTCTCAGTAAATCCGCTGGAGACCTTCAGGTACATGAAGAGGAGACACATATAAACCTGGCAAAGAGATGCCTCAAGCTCATGCGAGAAACTTTGAAGGCTGATATCTGCGGGCTTCGAACGCCAGGGAAGAGGCTTTCTGATATTGAAACATCCGTTATCAATCAATGCCTACCGCTAGAAATTCAATATGCATCCTTGTATTGGGTTCACCATTTGAAAGCGTCTGGGAAGCGAATTCGAGTTGAAGATGAGGCAAACAGCTTTCTTCAAGGTTTCTTTACGAACTGGCTCGAGGTTATCTGTCTACTAAGAAAGATTGATCATTCCTTCTTGATGCTACAAGACCTGCAGGGCATCTTTGATGTAGGTAGCGTGTTCTTGGGCCTTTCATACGCTGTCGCTGACTATTCTATGAGGAGACTACTGGAGTACAACCACTGCAGTTTGTCCAAGATGCATTCAAGTTCATTCGGTATTTCCGAGCCGGCATAGAGCAATACCCTCTCCAGATATACCATGCTGGAGCCTTATTCAACCCCAAAGGGAGTACCGCTCCCAGTCCACTCGACCGCCGTGAGTACCCCAATTACATTACGCTGCCCTCCAATATAGATCTCCACTGGCCACAAAGTCAAACTCTTGATGTCCTTGAAAGGCTATCTCAGATATCATTCTTGCCGGACAATAAGCTAGCCTCAATTTGCTACGGGGGACAGCTCATAATTTGGGACCAGAAGTCATGTTCTTGTCTTCACAGTCTAAGCCAAGGATTTAGTCGCGACTATGCCACGGTTCTCTCCTGGTATGGCAACAAAACAGTAGCAGTTGGGTGCCCTGAGACGATAAAGATTTGGAATCTTGAAACTAGTGTATGTGTCAAGAATTTGATCTTGGAGCACTGTTCTGGCACTGAGGCTATCGCATTCTCGGACGATGGAAGGTTCATGTGCTCAGTCTGTGACCGACATTTCCAGTACGTAGTGCTTATACACTGCCTTGAAACAGGAAAATGCATATCTGAGTCTGACATACCGGGCAAACCATGTCCTGTACTTCTATCACCGCAAGGGCAGTGGATTGTAACTATCGCGAAAGAATCCATACTCCTTTCGAGGTGGGGCCCTTCCACAACGCCGTCCTGGATCGTCCTGGGAGACCATTGTGATGATGACGAGCTACGCTTCTCGAACGATGGCACGATGATCGCCTCACTGTCATCGACATCGAAAGTGGTCAGAGTATGGAGCACAGAGTCAAGCAAGGAAATTCATATACTTAGATTTGAGAAGCCGATGGCTCCTGACCAATTTTCTCTGACAAAGGGCTGGTTGGTAATCACACTCGATAGCTATCAAACCGTCGTGCTTGATATGAAGACAGGGGCCTTGTCCAAGAGCTTAAGGGGTAACTTCAAAGTTGGGTCCATCATTTCAGACGACGGCACATTACTTGCGGGACAATCGCATGATGATGCCATCAGAATATGGGACCTTACCTCAGAGGCCTTGACAGAAAGCAGCCATGGGGAAGCCATGGGAATCGAATTGGTTACTCCCATTTCGGATGACAATGCTATACTGTCGCAAAATGAGGGGGTCGTGAAGCTCTGGGATATACAGACTGGGGCCTGCAAAGAGACACTCAAACCAGAAGCCCCCTTGATGAACGACATTTTGATAGCTGCTGCAGCCAGCGCTTCAATATTTGCTATACTGAAAGCGCCATTGATTGAGATTTGGAGCATCGACCCTTTGCGTCTTTTAAAGACGTTCGAACGAGAACTTAGTTTGGTTGAGAGGCGGTATTGCTCTCTGGTCATTTCTGCCAATGGACAACGACTGGCTTTATCGCCAGACCTTTGTTCAATTGAGATCTGGAACGTTGATGACGGCGGTCTTGAGTATACAATTGACATGCCGTTCATGCACTTCCCTTGCATCGCCTTTTCATCGGACGGTGCCAAAATTGCCTACTATCTGGTAGGAAGCATCGAGATTCGCTGTCTTCCTGGACTTGAGCCACTTACGATTACAACTAATGCGAGCCCGGGAGTGCCATACTTACGCACTCTCGCCTTTCATGGTAACTGGCTGGTAGGTATAAATATGAACACGCAAGTGCAGGTCTGGGATGCATCAACCGGGCAGAATCTGTTTCTGTCGCAGCCATATTTGGAGCTCAGGGCATCCAATTTTCCGTACTCGTTTCTCAGTACCAATGCCATTGCCCGTTCAGTCCACAAAGACATGGGGGATCTGGAACCATATTACATTGGCCAAGAACCTCCTTGGCTCATGAAGAAGGGGGAGAAACTTCTCTGGCTACCACCAGATTACAGACCCCAGTCTGTATACATGTCAGGGACAACTATGGTTCTTGGAACATTTTCCGGACGTGTATTATTCCTGTATCTAAAGGAATAGGATCAAAGTGTAAACAACCCATAGTTCAGCTTAATCCCTCCAGTAAAGGATGTTATTAGAGGAATGCACTGGCGAGAGATTGGATGTAGCTACTCCGTACGATCGAAGTTATTCCAAGACATTACAAGGAGTCTGAATTTACCCACGAATCAGAATTGATTGTCAAGATGTTCCCGCCCGAGACCGCTTTTTAAAACAAGCTAACTAACGCAGGGGTAATAACTGACCCCCTGTTGAAATTCCCGACTAAGCCTAGACCGGGACTTGTTTGCGAACTTGAGACTTGTACAAGTTCCTGTCGGTCATAAACACTATTGAAACATATTACCGACTAAAACACCGATAAACGAGGCTTTCTTGTTTATCCTCCACTGGAAAAATGTCGATGGTGATGCGGAGTGGGTAACTTGGCCATCGGTATTCAGAAAGGAGACGAATGGCGAAGGGTCTTTAGTCGAGAACCATGCTTATTTGTATCAGATTGCGCTGTGGCGTAGTCGGTGATATCAGAAGGAAGACCCATGTCATCCCATCACATTCTCTGGGAATGCTAGCGCTAACCGGGGTTGTCGGGACCCGCGGGTTCAACGAGATCGCAGATACGAAAATTCATCAAGATGCGGCACAAGACTGAATTGACTAAACTTCGCAGAAGACCAACGATGGCTTGTAAAGGTGATACATGTTTTCACTTAATTCGCATGGTACTAATTTGACGGTAGGAGAACATTTTCTAAACGCAGGCACCAGAGATGAAATGCTCCAACATGAGCAACGACAAGTATTCACGAATAATCGGTCCAGGAGTTCAGCCAGGAAGATTATATTTACAAGAAGTGTATCTAGTTTACAAAGAAAGCTGAAGAATATTTCCTTCTTATCAAGTCCAGAATACCATTTTCCTCCAAGACGCCAGCGCATGACATGACTTCAAAACACCACGTCCCGCGTGCATCATGTCAAAATACTGACATCCAATCATTTCTTTAACTACACACGCTTAGAAACGGTGAGCAGCGAAGTGGCGAGCGTGGCGGCGGGCCTTGGAAGAACCAGAAGAGCATCCGCTGCTGGCTCCGTTACCGGAAGACGGGAGAGGAGTGGTCTCGGCGGCAACGGGGGTAGGCTGGGGAGTGGTCTCGGCAGAGTCGGGGATGTCAGGGACAACGGGAGCCGCAGAAGACTCGGTAGCAGAAGTAGGGGCGGTAGAAGGAGCAGCGGAACCCTCAGTAGGAGAGGCATCGGAGCCAGAGTCGGAGCCAGAGTCAGGACCAGAATCAGCACCGCCCTCAACAGTCTTGGTGACATCACCACCGGCACCGTCAGCGGAACCACGGATGGTACCACCGGGGATGACATCGGGACCAGGCATGACATCGTAAGAGGTAGAGCTTCCCCAGAGGCTGAAGTTGACAGCAGCGTCATCCTGCTTGTAGACACCAGGGATGGAGACAGAAGTACCGGGAATGGTGGTGGCGCTGTTACCGGTGACCTCGACCTGAGCACAAGCATAGTAGAACTCAGCCTCGCCGGCGTGAGCACCGTGGAGAGCAATGTGCTCACCACGGAGAAGGTACTGTCCATCGGGAAGAGTAGAAGGAATCTTGAAGTGGACAGAGTCCTCGTCCCAAGAGCACCAGGCAGTGGAGCGGAGAGACTCAGCGTTGCCAGACTTGCAGATCAAAGCCTGGTGAATCTTGTACCACTTGAGGTCATAAGGGCTGTCGCTGGTAGCGTCCTTGACAGCAGCAGCGTAGACCTGGATAGGACCAGGGTGCTGCATTCCAGTACCGCCGAAAGCCTGCTTAAGACCAATCTCATCGCCGGCCTTGACCTTGAAGACATCGGCAGAGGGGGTAGAGCCCTTGTTGCAGGTGAAGTCCTTGTCGGTGGGAGAGATGGAACCATCGGGAATGCCCTTGAACTTGGTGGGCATGTAACCGTTCTGGTGCTTGCGGATGTACTGGTTATCAGTGCCCTCCTGGACACCACCGAGGGTGAGCTTGTCGAAGGTGTAGTGAGCGCTGACGGCGGAGGCCAGGCTGAGAAGAGCGGAAACGTAAGTGGTGGTCTTCATGGTGAAATGATTGGAATGGTAAAGTCGCAAGCGAACTTGATAGAATGAATGTTAAGGTAAAAGAATGAGAAGAGAGACTAGCTCTTTGAAACGAATGAAATGAACTGAGTGGAAAAGGATGCTTCTTGTCATTCTGGATGGCTCGTTGAAGATGTTTATATACCAACTCATCATCGTCGTGTAGTGGGAGTCGTCGTTCGGGACAAGGTTATGTTGGACAAGGTTATTCTTGACAAGGTTTGGCGCCAGCTTGCTTTACCGTTTACGCTTAACTCTGTCTCAAGTTGTTAAAAACGCAAGGGTCATGGCGGCCTGTTTGCCATGTCCCGTCTTGGCTTGAACCGTGGAATTTTTCCATCTGTTTCCCCCTGTTGTCGTGTTTCGATGATGGACCTTCAATTTTACTCCAGACGTTTAGTTTCTCGGCGGATCAACGTGATTTGCTGAGATCCCTTGTTCCTGGTTTCATCGTGTTTCAATGACAGGGGAGGTTTTGCTGACTTGGGGTTTAGTAATTGGGCTTGACCAATGAGATGCATTAGTGAGATACGGTCTTATCGTTATCTTGCGACTCCGTGGATTGAGGTGCTAAGCGGAAGCTAATATCTTGTACCTACAGTGTAATATCTTTAATGGTATTTAGAGTTTATACCTGAGAATAACCATACAGGTAAGCTAACCTTAACACATGTTGTCGTTGGTCGTAGAGGCTCACTAACAAGCCCCCTCTGTTTCACGTATATTGAACTCTTGGGTGCCCTTCCCCACCGCTTCAGACGTTTCAGCCATTCTAAAATCGGCTAGCTCACGCCGCTGTAATCATGACACTAATCTCCATTGACCTCAAGTCTCGTTTGAGCTCGTTCAAGGTCCCGACTCATTGGAACCATGTCTGTTCGCAAGACAAGGAATATCACATCAGACCATTGCTTTTGTGTCGCACCTCTTCAGGTCGGCAGTTCGTATTGACTTGAAGCCCCTTAAGCAATGCTTCAGCTTCCGGTGGCATGAGGGGAAGAACAAACAGCTTTGCAAAACTGACGCAGATCATAATGTCGCTATTATGCCAACATATTCGCCTGCAGTTCACAAGCGAATCTTTCCACGGGTAGTGGGATACTCAACAAGGTTCTCTCAGCTTATGGTCTACGATAAGCGCGCTCCTAGTAGATAGGCTGAACCACGATCAGAGCACAGAGTAGCCATCACGCTCTTCATCCGGCATAGCTCATGCACACTGATCATTTTAGAGATCGCTCACTAGGGGATGAGGAACCCGGAGACGCAAGGGCCTATGCACCTGTAACTAAGCGCTCCTGCTGTTCAAAAGCCACCAATCAAGCAACTGGTACTGAAAGTTCAAGATGGTGGCGCGTCATCGGATTGGTGTGCGGGCGAAAAGATGTGCGGCAAATTGAAAGGAGCAGCATCTGATTACACATGGCATGGGTATAATACACTTTCGCACACAAGTCAGAAGGGCTTGGCATTGCGACTGATTACGCGGCATGGGAAATGGGAGTCAGAGATAGGGGAGGGGAGGTTTTGAGGGAACAATGCAAAGTGGACAATTCGATGTGGGCTACGGAATAGATACGTATATACTTGCAGTTGAGACTTGTGACTAGGGAGCATAGAATCACCTCACGGAACTCATGGGATAGCTCAGTATCATCGACCATCGTTATCGCTTTCACTACAGAGTTCCGGGGACGAACTCACTCACCATGTCTCCGGGTTCTTACTTTGAGTTTGAGTTTAGTGAACTCTACATAAAGTTTACTACGACTTTACGATCGAGTGCCAGTGATGATGTTTCTTCTTACATCATATCAACTTTGGATAGGAGGACATTGTTGCGGGCAGTCCGGTATTTGCAGGACAGACTTGCATGTTCTCCTTGGTCTTATGCGCGACCCAAGCAGTCAAAGCCTCGCATCACAGCATCCGTCTGGTGACTCCAGTCTCACGAGGGCAGGGGATTGAGGCTGGCAAAAGCGAAGCGTCGGAGTAATCTTGCTGTAGCTGCAAGGTGGATGTGAGAGCAGATTGATGGCTTGGAGAAGTGATAACAGCGTGCTGTCTAGAGTCGAAATCCTGCGTCGTGTCTTGTTGTTGTTGGATAATGTCTTCGGTAGGTGAGTTTGAGGGGAAGCTGCAGAGAAGGAAGAGAGTCGGACTCTTGGTATTTATACTCCCGTCATTCCCGTGGCAGTGGAAGTCATTGACAATAAAGTGGGTTTAGTTCTGGTGGGGCACAAGATAAGACAGAGCAGAGAAGTGAAGCATCGCTCAATACCTTACCCTACATGTAATCGAAGAGCATTTATCTTTATTCAAGTAATGGATGCTTGTTGGCAATGATTTGGTTCAATTTTGCTTATTCACTCTAACAGTAATCAATCTATAGTCCCCTCCGTGAGTTTTCCAGATCCCGTTTCCAGTGGAAAACCATCGTCCTCGCCATTTTCCATCATTGTCCTGTCTACGAGTTCCTTCGTCAATCATGTAAGTGATGACATATTATTGGACATCGCTTCACGAATCTCATAGGCGCGGTAATCATAGAGGCGCAGTCAATGATGACATTACTGAATTCATCCACCAGCATATTGAACATGCTTCTTCAATGCAACGTTAATGCCTTCATTCTTCTCTCTTTGGAGGGATATCAATCTTGACGTGACTATCATGCTACGTCTATTCAGCCTTGAAGGATCACGAGATGTCATGAGTAGAATACCCGGCGATATCCAATTCACCCGGTGAACCCCAGCTGATGCGCCCCTGTCAAACCCGTAGCTGAATGCCGCCCAGATCATGATGACCACCTGCTATAAAGATGAAACCAGAATTGAGCAAGTTGCCCAACTCTCCGTGCCGGTATCCGTTTACCCAATGCTAACGATTGGTGGCTTTACGCGGAGAAATATTACCCCAAGATGATTCTCGATTCGGCAGAAATCTAGAATATCACCACCACCCCATACATGAAACGCGACCCACGTGTTTCCCCTGGGAACGACGCTGAACGAGCTCACGTTCCTGAATTCGGCATCTGGCTCGTGCTTTTAGCTGATACGGGATAGGTCTCACCTCTCAAGGGCTATTCAGCCGAAATGAGACCCCTGCCAGCCCTGCTAGTACCATTGTCTGTGGGGCGTTTGCCAGAACTGACACATACTAGCTCCCTTCAGCTTTGGCCTTTTGACTTTCTTGTTCGAGTTTCACCTGAAGTTGATGAAAACAAGTCCGCCAAGTAAACAGAATATCGTCTCAACTCTGTCGATCTACAGAGTGACACGAAACAAAACATACCATTGAGCCGTACATCAGATGACGGTGAGGCCAAAGTAAAGGCCCGAATTACGGGGTCGTGTATATGCACCCCAGAAACAATGCAATGCAAAAAGCAAGGCAGGCCAAAAGTTCCGTTCATCTGGAGATTATCCAGGAGATAGAGCCGCCTCGACTCACGCACCCCTGTCTCGGTATAACTCCTTTCAACGACAATCTATCTCGAAACAGCCCTAGATACCCGGAGCACCGTCCGAATACTGAGAAGGGGCCAGCTCAATCGGACAAATCAATCCCGGGCGCTGACTCTTTCGAGAACACCATCGTCTTGTAGTATGACAAGGGACCGACCCGATCAAGATATATAAGATGATCTAGGCCA
Source organism: Fusarium begoniae (assembly GCA_013186755.1). Lineage (NCBI taxonomy): Eukaryota > Fungi > Ascomycota > Sordariomycetes > Hypocreales > Nectriaceae > Fusarium > Fusarium begoniae. Next base: position 86,167 of record JAAOAG010000260.1, read on the forward strand.
CTCTCTCTTGGCACTTGGCATTCTCATCACTCAAACAACTACATTCATTACAACAATTTCACAGCTTCATTCACCGTTTGCAGGTCAAATCAAACGTTTTATCTTTCTTTGTCACATATCTCTACAACCAAGAACTTCTTCCAAAATGAAGCTGTCTTCCTTCCTCTACACCGCCTCGCTGGTCGCGGCCATTCCCACCGCCATCGAGCCCCGCCAGGCCGCCGACAGCATCAACAAGCTGATCAAGAACAAGGGCAAGCTCTACTTCGGAACCATCACCGACCCCAACCTGCTCGGTGTCGCAAAGGACACCGCTATCATCAAGGCCGACTTTGGCGCCGTAACCCCCGAGAACTCGGGCAAGTGGGATGCCACCGAGCCCAGCCAGGGCAACTTCAACTTCGGTAGCTTCGACCAGGTCGTCAACTTTGCTCAGCAGAATGGCCTCAAGGTCCGAGGTCACACTCTGGTTTGGCACTCTCAGCTCCCTCAGTGGGTTAAGAACATCAACGACAAGGCTACTCTGACCAAGGTCATTGAGAACCACGTCACCCAAGTCGTTGGACGCTACAAGGGCAAGATCTATGCCTGGGTATGTTTTCTTCCCTCGATCTTCTGGGAATTAACTTTGCTAACATGTTCAGGACGTCGTCAACGAGATCTTCGACTGGGACGGTACCCTCCGCAAGGACTCTCACTTCAACAACGTCTTCGGCAACGACGACTACGTTGGCATTGCCTTCCGCGCTGCCCGCAAGGCTGACCCCAACGCCAAGCTATACATCAACGACTACAGCCTCGACTCCGGCAGTGCCTCCAAGGTCACCAAGGGTATGGTTCCCTCTGTCAAGAAGTGGCTCAGCGCGGGCGTTCCCGTCGACGGCATTGGCTCCCAGACTCACCTTGACCCCGGTGCCGCTGGCCAAATCCAGGGTGCTCTCACTGCCCTCGCCAACTCTGGTGTCAAGGAGGTTGCCATCACCGAGCTCGACATCCGCACTGCCCCCGCCAACGACTACGCCACCGTCACCAAGGCCTGCCTCAACGTCCCCAAGTGCATTGGTATCACCGTCTGGGGTGTCTCTGACAAGAACTCTTGGCGCAAGGAGCACGACAGTCTTCTGTTCGATGCTAACTACAACCCCAAGGCTGCTTACACTGCCGTTGTCAACGCTCTCCGCTAAATGTGGCTTGCGTGACAGGATCAGATCTCTGGTCCTGAGGGGGAGCGTCGTTGCAGTTGCTTTTGGTCATCACCGTATTCTTCTTTTATAACTCTGTATATAGTTGTTTGTTTGTACAAAATCTCGACAAATGGTAACTGCTTGGTCAGTTGGAAGATAACTGGGCTAGCAGTCAATACATATCCTTACCATCACAATTTCCATTCCCTTTGATTCAGTTGCTCTCGATATCTTGACCAGTGCATTATAATGCACCTTTGACAGGACTAATTAGTGAAATTAAAATTACATGCGCGAAATTAGTCCTTTAGATGCGAGTCCACCAACAGTGCCGAGGCGTAGTGACGTTCCAAACGCTGGTAGTTCAATATGGCTTTGCCCGCCCCGCCAAGATCTTGTCGTGGTAGCGGACGAGAAAGTCCCGGTAGATCGTTTATTAGGGACGATAAGGTAGCTTTGATGTACTGAGTCGGAAGAGCTAGTCCGGCGGCCTCCTATTACACAGGTTCAATGACTAAGCGGCTTTTACGTGAGCTGATGGGATATAGGTATCTCACGATCTCACCGGTACGCCGCTGACTTATCGTTTCTTAAGGACTTGTCTGTTTCTAGATGGCGGTAGCCAATCGGCAAGTATTCGACAAATCGATGATCTACACCGGAGATACAGTGCCGCGGCGATCCAAAAGCTAGATGAAGAGCCAAAAACAAGATGGTCAGGGATGCTCACCTGAAGTAGTAGGTTCTTTTATGAATGAGAGGCAGCCAGGTTTGAATATATCGCAGTTTGATTGGCTCAGCCCCCTTGTCCGTACAACAAGCGAGCACCCTCGGACCCAAAGCGATGGGGAGGATGCATACTTAGTGTTTTTAGGCATTTGCGGGGATTTGCTGTCTGGGCGTTGGGGTTTCCAAACCAGAATGATAGGCTGGTTTTGCCGACGGTGTGCACTACTCGTATTCTCTACACTCGTGTGATCAAAGTTAGATTGGCGGTCTATCTCGCTGATTTCCGATATTTCCTCTAGCGGTCCAGCCACTTGAGCCACAAACTCTACTTTCTCAAACATTCCCGACATGTACCGAGAAAACCAAGAGGCAGCGACGCCGACAGAAGAAATCATTCGTTCAAGAAAATGAAGAGATTCTCGCCAAGACATCTTCAACACTCCTTCTCCCTTAAACACCTTCCAAGAAAGCCTTAGCCTGCACTTAAGTCATCCCCAAGGCTGTCTTTACCCCGCCTGCCAAGATGATCTTGGCGTGGAGGCGCAGGGAATTAAAGTTCTTCGAGAAAACACCATCCAATGGGTTTTTCGTATGAGGATCTCCACATTGCTATACGGGCGCAAAGAAGATCAAGGCTGAGAAATCAGATTGCTTGCGCATTGACGTCAACGAGTGAGATGTAATGAAACCTTGATGGTAGGGAGGATTGTAATTCCATGATGGAATGGCGGCATAAGGATGTCTGGGCGAGGTTGTGTATAAAGGGGGACATTGCCCTCGCATTGTATAACTGTCCTCTCCCAACCAACTACCACAAATATAACAAGAACAACAAGAAAAACAAGAACATGGATGCCCGTCGCTCTCTGGACAAGCGAGATAAAAGTCTCGATGAGGAGAAGCGAGATAAAGATCTCGATCAAGTCGAGGAGATCCTCGAGACAGCCCCCCAAGCACGCGACTACTCAGGTGCACATGCAAAGACTGACCCCCGTGAGATCGCCCTCGTGCGAAAGCTCGACTGGTGGATCATGCCTATTCTCTGGCTGATGTACTGGCTCAACTACCTCGTCAGTCTTTCCTTTAGGTGTCTTTTAGTGGATGCTGACCATCTCAGGACCGAAATGCCATCGCCCTCGCTCGTCTCAACAACCTCGAAAAGGACCTCAACCTGACCGGTTCCCAATATCAGACCTGCGTCTCGATCCTCTTTGCAGGTTATGTCATTGTTGGCATTCCGGCGAACATGGTGGTCACTCGCGTCCGACCCAGTATCTGGATGGCGTCTTGCATGTCGGTCTGGGCCATCATCAGTGGCTTGACGGCTTTGAGTCATAACTATACCGGTTTGCTGCTGACACGCTTCTTCTTGGGCATCACTGAGGCGCCATATTATCCTGGTGCACTGTATATCCTTGCGAGATTCTACACTCGTAAGGAACTTGCGACTCGCATCTCGATTCTGTATACCGGAAACATTCTTGCCACGGCGTTTGCAGGCTTGATTGCCCTTGGCATCTTTGAGATGGACGGAATGGTACGTCTCTAACCCCTTTTGCTCCGCAAACACTGACGTCTCAGGCCAACCTCGCCGGCTGGCAATGGCTCTTCATCATCCAAGGCGCCGTGACCCTCGTAGTCGCTATAGTCGGCTTCTTCATCCTCCCCGACGAGCCCCTCACAACACGCTGGCTGACCGAAGAGGAACGCCAACTAGCCCACGAGCGAACCCAGCGCGACACCGTAGGAAATGAGGGCGAGTCAACAAGCTTCTCTGGTATTCGTGAAGCAGCGAAAGACCCCAAGGTCTGGCTTTTCGTCGCCATGCAGCATTGTCATCTTGGTGCGAATGGCTTCAAGAACTTCTTTCCGACAGCTGTGAAGACGCTAGGGTTCAACCAGACTATTACCCTTGTTCTGACGTGCCCGCCTTATCTGATTGCTGGGGCGATCTCGATTGCGTGGTCTTGGTCTTCTGGACGGTTCAATGAGAGAACTTGGTAAGTTCGTCTAGACGTGAGACTTGTGTTGGTGCTGACTCTTTAGGCACATTACCATCGCGAAGGCTGTCGCGGTGTTTGGATTCGTTCTTGGTTGTGCGACCCTCAATACTGGTGCCCGATATTGTAAGTCCCAGCAGTTTACAAAGCAGTAAGATGGACACTAACGAGTGTAGTCGCAATGTGCGTCTTTTCGATCGGTACATACGCAGTCAACAGTATCATTCTCGGTTGGGTTTCTGCCACTTGCTCTCAGACCAAGGAGAAGAAAGCTTGCTCCCTCGCCATCGTCAACTGTATCGCTGTCGCATCATTCATCTGGACTCCGTACATGTGGCCTTCTTCTGACTCGCCTCGCTACACCATGGCCATGTCTTCGAGCGCTGCTTTGAGTGTCGCGACTGCAATCGGTGCGTGGGGAATGAGGTTCTGGCTCAAGCAGGAGAACAAGAAGATCAGGCAGTCTGAGAACGAGTCGACTTTGTACTACGCGTACTAAGTATAGGATGGCAGATCACGAAGTCAAGCTCAGGCTCTCTGTTTGCATGGGATTTACGAGGCAGGGTGGTGAAAGTCTTCTTTTAGTACATACACCCACATGTTTTCGCATCAGGTAGCCCAACGATGTGGACACTGTCCAAGACCTTTTAAGTAGTAATCTGCCTCCCTTGGCTGGAACCAATATACGAAATGGGACCAAGTATTGTCCCCGATAAACACAACTGACTCATCCATGTGCCCCCTCAGTCTAGATGCCTCATGCGTGGCGCAACCCTCTAAAAATGTAGAGGCGATTGAATCAAGTGAGCATAACAGTGTGGCAATAGAATCTGACATCTTCGCACGTGCGAGCGTTCAGTGTGGATCACCTATCAGGTATAGTGGCTGGAGTGCATTTTTGAGAGTGTCGTTCTCAGTTGATAAATCTGTCAGCCAATGCCTTCTTGCATCGTGCACAGATAGATGTGTTATGCAGCTGAGGCCTCGTATCACCCCACACCTTACTCCGTACCTAGTGGATGATCCACCAACGGACGGCCTCCATGCATCGCGCACCGTGCTCAGTGCTCAGTGCTCAGTCTCCACAAGCGGACAGTGTCCGCATGTGCGCACGCACACATGTGAAGTTTACGAATCAAGTATAGCAAATGTCATACATTCCGTCTAAAACTATGTAACTAACGATAAGAAACCATGAAACCCTTAGTCCGCAGTAGTGGCAATCTGTCCGAAATCAGACCAGATCCTGGTGTTAATAAAAGAATGACTCCCTTCCGCGTATTTCTCGAGTCGAAATTCGCGATGCGCCGATAAATCCCCTCAAAGTACCAATTCTCCTCCTAACCTTCCCCCAAAATGACAATCGTGATGCGCTTGCTTGTATACGGCGCATCGTGGATCAGCCACGGTGCCACGATATCGTCCCTTGTATTGGACACCCGCCCGAGAGACCGTTGAGAATACGCCCCTTGGGTCGTTGAGATAAGTACTATAGCAATGAAAGAGATAATTCGATTCCGCTTGGCGACTGAGTCAGCCGCAAAGTGTGCGTTTTGCCTGAAATGGATGAAATGCTGTTTTTACGCCATTCGTGCTCGTCGGCCGTTTCCTCCTGATCGGCCTTCCAGGTGATAGAGATAACAGGATGTAAATCCGTCGGGATCCTGACCTGATGCCTCTCCAGGGACTGATTCTCTCGAAAAGGACGACGCCTAAGCGAAGAAGTTGCTGAATTCGTCAGTCGTTTCTTGCTGATCGGTCGTCCATGTGACTGTCAAATCTCCTGGGATTCTGACGCCCCGACAGTAGACTGAGCGTCGAGCTCTGACGCAAAGCTGCTGGAGCCCGGGAACAATACCAAGAATGGAGCGTACAAGTCCAGAATACCACTCTTCCTTGGTACTGTATGCGCCGTAATAGTATGCGACAAACTTTTCTTCAGGGGTGCCGACGCGTTTTCCGACCGTCTCATCAGTGAGCACGAAAGCAAATCGGGTCAGCTGTGGCATGGCTCTCAGAGCCATGCAGACCTCCGCGACCATGGTGTTTTGTGAGTGCACGTCAGTTAAGAAACAAGCAAGTCATTCCAGGGATAGGTAGGCCACTCACCAACGTAAATCGATCTTCTGGGGTTTGGAAGTGTTGCTGACCCCAAGGGAACCTGGGGTTGAGAAACTCGCCAAGGATCAAGGTCTCCAGCTGCTGGAAGTTGTGGTTGATATCACCTAGAATCCTTGTGGTTAATCGTGGGTTTGGGTCGCTTCTAGGCATCCCCTCAAGACCCATGACTGCAAGCTGCTTCAAGTGAGGAGCTTGAGTTCTCAGTACCTCGTACATTTCGTAGCAAGAAACCGTGACCTTCTTGAGTCTCGTGGGCTCGCGACAGAAGTCCCTGACAAGTCCATTGATAGGATGAGACTCGAGAATCAACCTGGGTGGATCCAAATTGAAGCAAGCGCGTCTGTAAACTTTTGGTTAATGAAAGTGAAGTATCAATGGCCAGAGAAGAACTCACTTGACGTATTGGGCCATAGGCCCGGATGGAGAATCCGGATGGTCCTCCATAAGTAGCGCCAGACGTGCGACAATCTGAGAAGCATCGCCAGCAAGAGTGACTTTCACCGGGTAATAGGGAAGGGTCTTGAGTCGAAGTCTCTTGTTGACCAAAGTCAAAGCCTTCATGGACGGCTGGTCCAGATCCTCGCATGTGATGAGGAGGAGCTCCACAGGCATTCGGTCAAGGGTGGCGTCGGGATTGGAGGGCGCCATTATTTGAAATGGCCTGGTAAGTGATATGTGTGTAGTGGTGCGCTTGAAATAATGTCGGGTATATTCTTCAAGAGACGATGGGATTGATGAGGATCCTAAGGATGCTGATGTGCAGGGTGAGAATGGGTTGAAGGAAGAAGAATAAGAGCGAGCGATGGTTGAAGAAGATGGAATAAAATGATGAAAGGATAAGTAAATGAGATAAATGGGTGTGAAATGAAAGGAAGAAAGAAAGAAAGAAGGGGAGGTGGGATGGAGTGAAGAGAAGAAGGTGAAAGTAAAGTCGGCTCTGTCTTTATGTATGGAGCTCGAGTAAGAAGTGAAGGAATGAATCACTGCCAATCACTGTCACGCCAATCTCGTGACATTGCACAGGCCAGGCGAGAAAGGTTATGCTGGGAGCCAGACCAAATTTTCGAAGCAGAATATGGCGGTATTGTGATCCGCTTATGACGTTCTGTGGATATATCATGTGTCAGATCAGAAATCAGATCAACAGAGAGAGGGATTGCCTATCCTTTGTAGGCAGTATTCCAATTGACCAAGTCCCGTCTAACCCTATGATCTACAGAAACCGAATGGCTTGGTATGCTCCTGAGTGATGATGTGTTTGTGATTCAGAGGTTCTCTCATGTTCAGGACCCAACATCCTTTTATCCAGCGACCTACAATCTCCCTCCATTGGCCACATAGCTTCCTACTCACTATCGAATTGATCTAAACCTGATTCCAAAGAAAACGTGATCCACCGTTTTTTATCGATGGAATTATGCTTTGGCCGAACTCATCATCAGTCGCCACTCAGGCCTGATGCGTCGAGCGCGAGGAACACTGGCAGCAAACGTCCCGATATCTACCTCCGAACCTTGCAAGACCTCGATGAGCTTTTGTTCTTGGGGCCAAAAGATTCTACGTTTCAATTGGGGTCAGCCGACTTGGTTAAACTCCATGAGTATGGTGTCATTCTTATTAGAGCGCATCCTACCTCTTGAATATTGATTCACGACCTTCAGACGGGCAGTCATCCAATTTGAAAGTGATTTCAGACATATCATGTAACAATTCTATATTTGCCCAGTCACTCAGAGTAGCTTTAGCCACCCGTTTAGCCACCCGTTCCAGCGGAAGCCCCCTGAGCTCTTCATACTCATTGCAATATCGAGCCTGTTTTAATCTATAGAATGCTTTTGCGTACATTATTGTTATGGCGCACTCACGCCCTCCAGGATCTCATTGTACAAACGTTCTAATGGAGCCAAAACAATTGAGTTAAAAGCCAAGAAAATCTGTTGCCAAGTTCAGATCTTGTGTCTTGATAAATTGATAGAGGTGGAACACCAGGTTCATAGCCGCATCGAAGCTAATGCTGTCGTGTAAATACCAATCTTCTCTCTGTTGAACAATCATTGGGTCATTCCTAGGCCGAATTGAACAAGTCTCTTAGTACGCTGGTACCCGGATCAACATCAGAGCTGTTACCGCGCTGTCTAAGTTGGAACGGTTGCGGTCCGTTCCTGTAGACAAACTCCTCGACCTCCTTGTCAACACAAATATAACGGCCATAGTACGATAAATAATAAATGATCTTGGCAAAGACCTTCATCCTTCGCTCAAAAGGTCGGTGTTTCCAATCGAGCTTATAGCGGTTATCTTCCATTAAGCTTATATAGTGGCCATCACCTTCCATGAAAGTGAGAAAGCTCATGTATCACAGCAAAGTATAAGCCCAATCGACAAGGGCGTTGAGATCATCCAATCTTAAAGCTAGGATCGAAATATATGTAACTCATACGCATCTTCTCGGCATCCCGAGCACTGTAGTCACGAGAATGTCTACTGCTCTCCATTGGAAGCAGACCGTCCTCGTAGACATATGTAGCTGGGACTTGGACAGGGTCTCCGACGCGGCTCTCCATGGACTAGATATCCAACGCTGATTCTGTCCGTAGCTTCGCCAGTCAAGTTTGTCGTGAATGTCGGTGAGGTTACGCTTATGAGTACCTTGGACTTCAAGAGTCTCAACGGAGCTCAGATTGAGAGAGAGTACCGCTGATTGCAGCTACATAAGGAATACATGATGCTCACTCTGCACCATCGGACATACCACTCAGCCACTTATACGTTTCCTGGCTGTATGATTCAGCGGAAGCGCCATCTTCACGCTGTCCTCTATAGACCATTTGCTGACAGTGCCATGGTAACACGATGTCTACGTATCCCACTTGATAGATTCCAGCGGGGAGTAGTTCCAGATAATTTGCTTGATCCCGTGTCGATGGATATCATGACTGGCAACACGAAGGAGGACGTGGATATTGCGTCGACTTGGGCAGATAAAGACGAGGTCAAATTTTTGACGATCTAAGTCTTTCAAGAAGCGACAAATGAGGTCTAGGCTCTTGGTCTCGCGATTTGACAACAAATTGAAGACAGCACTGATCACATCGATGGTTAGGTGCTGAACCTCAATTACGGAGGCTTAATCACGGTGCAGTCATATTAGCTGAACCACGACGCTAATGTTGAATAATAGATGATTCCTAGTTAACTCCATTGGATTGAGCGACAAAAAACCTTCAGCGGGCACTACTAGGCAACAGGGCTCTCTGGGTGCGCATTGTCCACCAACAGATCATGAGTTCCCATGCATTTTGTTATTGTTCGATACTAAGCAGTTCGATCGTGCGAGTCGATGGTTAATGGCTCCAAGTTTTTGAAGTCCCTATGGTTATATCTCAGATGAGACCGATCGTGGTGCTGTTTCCGAAAAGAAGAGATGGTTTCTAAAGGCATTATATGCGTCTTTGTAAAGCCCCTGCTTTTGGAGTTGATGGGAGGTCAGAAAGGATTTCAGTTTGATGAGTATGCTGAAATCTTGACGATGACACTTTGATGATCTCAAAGGGTCCTTTTGTATTGATAGGCATGTCGTAAACACGCATTGCCCGCTTTCAGTTCTACTGTAATGTCTCTCTACGTATGCTAACCACTGAGACAACGGAACATCATTCCGACATTAATCATCTCTACTTATAGAGACGACTAGCTCTCTCAAGATCATTCCAGAACTCACACTGTCTCCCCCGACCTCTGTCCTCTTCAACAACAGTAAAGTTCCCAGGATTTACCAAAAGCTGTTTTGCATACGCACTTCCCTTTTCACCCGCCTTGTACTGCGGCCACTCCACAGTTCCATCCAATCTCTTCTTGTTAGGATCGCCTGTCAAGACAAAGCTGTTGATATAACGATAATAGATTCGCGCAGTGTCAGGATAAGCAACGTGGGGGTCATTCCAGATATAAGCAGCATCAGAGGCGTGAGAAATTCCCTTCCATGACTGCGCAACCAACGGAAGGTCAGGAGTGTTGAAATGAAGACTCCAGGTGGGAACTCCTGCGCTAGATGTAGTGACGGCCGTGTGGCGGCTCATACAGATGTACGCCATGTCTGACCATGCTGCTGAGATGCGGTTGTACTGAGTGCTGTTGGGGGATCCGGCCCATGGTGAGTCGGGGTATGCTACGGGGTCTGGGTATAGTTCGTTGATGAGGGCGAGGTCTGTGATGTTGAGACCAGGACTGATCCGATGCCAAAATTGAACAAAGTCATCGTTGGTTTCCAAGTTACCGGGAGTGTAGTATTTTCCTCCGTTGGAGGTATAGGTCGTGATGATGGGGAGATGGTGGAACGTGCCCTCTTCTTCACTCTTGGATCCTGCTTTCTCGATCAAAGGACCTCCAATTGACGGCTGCCAAGGCCAGTTCAGTTGATCTTTAGCATCCTCGTAAGCCTTTGCCGAGTACTCCCTGATCTTTTGTGCAGGCGCACTGCGCAGACAGCCCATTTGTTCCTTGTCGCTAACGTTGGTGGAGCAGTTGATATACTTCATCAAGCCAACGAAGTCTTTCTTGTATCTGGGATAATCGGGACCTGGGAATGACCGAGCTGTCGCTGAACCAGATTGGAGAATTGCGCGTGCAAAGAGAGGCTTGTTCTTATCAGAGTCGTAGTTATGGAAGTAGTGAAATGCCGTAGAGTGTGCACCAGCCGATAAGCCTCCAAGCGTGATCTGTCGAGGATCTCCCCCAAAAGAGCTCAGGTGTTTCTGCAGGAATTGCAAGAAGAAGCGCTGGTCTTGCAGACCCAGATTGAGAAGCCCCTCCCGCTCGAACAGTTTGCTGGGTAAGAATCCGAACGCATTGAGACGGTAGTTGAACGAAACAACAACAACCGGCTCAGCAGAAGAAGCAACGAAAGAAGCGCCATCAAAATCTCGTCCTGAGAATGACGCAAAACCACCGCCGTGGATCCAAACCAGCGTTGGTAGTTTCTTGCTGAGAGGCACGCCTGGTGTACGGAAGACATTGAAGTTCAAGCACGCTTCGTCTTGTTCGTCTGGGTTAGGATACATGAGATCCTGCAAGCAAACAGATCCGTATTTTGTAGCATTTTGCACGCCCTTGAGAGATTGAGGTTGGGACTGGAGAGGGCGAAAGCGTCTGTCGCCTACAGGTTGCTCGGCATAGTCAATCCCAAGCCAGGCGTTGACCGGTTGCGGAAGGTTGTCTCCGATCAAGGTCTTGGAGATGTTTGTCCCAGCGAATGTACCATAACCTTGGAGAGTAACTTGTGGTATAGAAGAATTCGCTGCAGCTAGGAACGAGAAGAAAAGAGATCCTAGCAGAACGGCTGGAGACATGAGAGAGTACATTGTGTCCGATAATGTCGAATTATTGAGTTGATGCTCCATGACTTGTTGTAAACTCATTGTCTCTTATATACTCAATCCAGCTGTTTTGGAGCTCAGTCTATCAAAGAGTGGTTTGTAGTGTTTAAGTCGGTTTTGGTCTCGGCCATGAATCTGAATGCCGAAGCGGCACAAGGTTGAAACTGCCCCGCAGCCGAGTTGACGTTTCGCCTGAACTTGACAAAGTGGGACAAGGCCGTTCAGGTGCAATTGATAAGATTGCCGAGCTGGCCATTCATCTTGAAGAACATTTATCTCGCCTTACGATAGATGTGATACAGTTCATGCAAGCCTCTCTAGAATTTACTGCTTACGGCAATATGATCTGCAGGCACTTGAGTAACCGACCAACCAGGTGGTGCATGTTGATCTCACGACCAATCTCGAATTGAGAAACATCGGTTCTTGGCTGAGAAAAGAAATATGTCAATGCATGCCTGAAAGCAGTTAATTTTTGTAAAAGGTAAGTGTGACTTGTAACGGGATTGGCCTGCTAAGCGACGGCTGCATCTCATAGCACTGCTACAGTGACATATCTAAAGTTATTGTCATCATAAAACATTCAGCAATCTCTTCGGCAACTAGAAGTTTCTCTAGTGGCTTACAGTCGCTTCACGCTATTCGCATTCCCGATGAGGCCAGATTGAGAAGCCATATCAATGGTGAATTTGTCTTGGTGTTGAAGTATTCTGAAGATCGACAATCGGAAAGCTTCCGGCGGAGGGGTCTTCCGACGGAATCTTGCTAGAGACTCAGCCAGATACTGCGAAGACTGACGGTAGTATCATCAAGAGGAGCTTTCCTCGGAGACGACGAGGTGGATATCCCTCGAGTCAAGACAACCCATCCCGAGGTGAAGATTCTAGAACGATTGTCAAGCCAGTAGCTAGCCATGGCCTTGAAGCTGCATCCTATTTAGATAGCGATACTGAACTCAATACATGTCATGTTGACTTGGCAATATATCCTGACATGGTCAAGTTGACTCTCAACTCAACAGTATGCTTGAGTTCGCTGCCTACTTACATTATCCACTACGACTGCGAGACGGACCATCCACATGACCCGAGAGGCCGACGACTACATTGCCATGAATGAACCGACAGGACTCATCTATAAGAATAATCCCCTGTTCTAGACTCTCTCCGATGCCTAGTCGCATTATTCTCAGCAAATTACCCAATTGTATAACATGTCTAACAGCTGATGCTTACATCGCGCCCATTGGGCTCATCCATCCACATGTTGGCGCATTATTTTCCAAACCCACTATCTGGTGAGCTATCCAGACGCAAGGGGCGAGCACGCGTAGAAACTGTACCAATCTTCACCACTTACACTTCTACGCGACGAGTGCGAACTGTAGCTTTTTTGGGGTGATGACCACCAAGCTCTAACGAGTCAATTGACGAAATTGGGTAGCACCTGGACACGAGCCACCATGCTCACTTCGCCAGTAAGGCTGTTGAGTATTTAAAATCTCGGGTATTTATTCCTTGATCCTAATTATAGATGTGAAATATCGGTTACAGAATCCACAAATAATTGTAGCTAATTTTGTAAATCAACATGGTCATCCTTGTCTTGGGATTAATGAGGTCGGCTAAGTCAGCCCTATCGATAACCATGTCTTATCGATACCGATAAGGAACAGTTTCATTTTACGGAGTACAGAATGAGGAGATCAATCTAGAGGTTAGGGTGGCTTGGTATAGTATTAGTTGGATGACGGACGGTAACCGCATACTTACGGTGTAAAGCCTGGCGTCAAGTCACGATAACGAATTCGACGCCCTTTGTCATGTCTCTGAGGGTCACGCGTGCTGGAAATTGAACCAACGCTGGGCCGTTATCAAAGTACCTCCGCTTACCCTGTACGCTCACTTCAACTTTCATCATTTCAGTTTTCTGCACCAAGACAAAGGAAAACATGCATGTCTTTAGTCTTCAATGTTCTTCGCTGATTTTCCTCTCATCAAAAAATGGCTTATCTTGTAATATGTTGCTAGAACGTATCTCAGATGAGTTTTAATGCTTATCATGGTCAACATTTTGGTGTTCCATAAATGACCCTGCGGCGCCGGCGGGCTTCCGGGATCAATGATGTTCCATTCCTAACGCCGCTTAATTCACCATATTTGGCGTAGCTTAAAGCCCACAGAGAAGGCCTGCCTCGGCAAAAGAGGTGACGGACCGGCTAGACATGGAGTTTCTGCTACTTTACCTGATTTGGAATGCGAACCCGGCAATCAAAGGCGTCAAGATGCGGATCAACGCGGGGATGTCATCGACGCCCTGATTCTTGTACATATATAAAGACACTTCATTCTTCTACATCTTCTCTCTGTACATTATAGATATAGAAGGACATTTATGAACAAAATGACACATACAAAGGAAACTGTCCCCCTCGGGGAGTACCTCTTTACACGTCTCAAGCAGCTCGAGATCGCCTCTATTTTCGGCGTTCCAGGCGATTACAACCTCAGATTGCTGGACTACATCAAACCGACTGGTATCAAATGGATCGGAAACTGCAATGAACTCAACGCTGCCTACTCCGCAGATGGGTACTCTCGCATCCAAGGGCTCAGCGCTGTGATCACTACTTTCGGCGTAGGCGAACTCTCAGCGATCAATGGCATCGCCGGCGCTTACTCCGAGCGAGCCCCAGTCATTCACATCGTCGGTGCACCGTCAAGAACTCTCCAGAGTGCAAGGGCCTTGGTGCACCATACGTTCTTGGACGGAGAGTATGGAAGGTTTGCGGAGATGCATCGCCATGTTACCGCTGCGCAGACTCGTTTGACGGATGTGCAGACTGCAGCTGATAAGATCGACTGGATCATTGAACAGGCCATGATCCATCAGAGGCCGGTCTATTTGCAGATTCCCGATGATCTGGTCTCAATGCATGTCTCAACGGCCAATTTTGAAAAGAGGCCTGTCATTCGCCCTGCGCCCTCAACTGCTGAGATCAGCGCGGAGACCGTTGACAAGATCTTGCAGCGTATTTACTCTGCTACCAAGCCTCTCCTCTATGTTGACGGCGAGAGTCGCAGTATCGGCGCTATTGACGAGATCAACAAGCTCATCAACACTACTAACTGGCCAACCTGGACAACGGCATTTGGAAAGGGTCTCATCAGCGAAGAGTTGCCCAGCGTTCATGGCATATACCTCGCCGACGACGGCGATAAAGTGTCGCACGACTATTTCAAGTCTTCCGATCTGATCTTGTTCTTCGGTCCGCACATGAGCAACATCAACACTGGCATCTTCAAGGCGATCCCGGAGGAGAGCGTGACGGTTTCGTTTTCGCCTGGTCAAATTAAGATTGCTGGCCAGGTCATTCGGGACGTGGACCCTCGACAGTATCTCCAAAAAATTGTCAGCCAGTTTGACTCTTCGAAACTTGCCAAGATTGAGAGTCCCGCCATCGCGACCAAGGCGCCAGTTGAGCCTTCATCGTCGGATGCTATCAACCAAGCTCAGTTCTATCACTACATTAACCCCATGTTCCGTCGCGGCGATATTGTTCTGACCGAAACTGGTACCGCTGCGACTGGTGGAAAAGCCTTCAAGCTTCCCCAAGACTGTAGCTACTTCACATGCGTGACATGGCTATCGATCGGATACATGCTCCCCGCCACGCTCGGTGCAGCGCTAGCCCAACGAGATATGAGGGGTTCGCAGCGAGCGGTTTTGTTTATCGGCGATGGAAGTCTACAAATGACTGCTCAAGAGATCAGCACAATGATCAAGCAGAAGCTCAACGTAATCATATTCGTCATCAACAACAACGGGTACACAATTGAGCGGGCCATTCATGGCAGGAATGCGGATTACAACGATATTTCGCCGTGGAACCACCAACATGCCCTTGGACTGTTTGGATTGAGCCAAGAAGAGGCATCGAAGCGATATTTCTCAGCAAAGACATTTGCGGAATTGAGGACAGCGATGGACTCGAAAGCGGTACAGGAGAGCGAAGGAGTCACGATGATTGAGGTCTTCATGGGCCAAGAAGATTGCACTGGCGAGTTGAAGGAATTGCTGGACAGGCAAATGGCGCGAGAAAAGAGCCAGTAGATCAGATCAGATCAGTGGAGCAGAATGAGCAGATACGGTCGGGATATAGGTATCTGACTGAATCATCAAGTTCTAGTAAGCTTACCCGCGTCAGCTCAGCAAGCCACACCGTGTCAGCTTGTCTCACCCAATGATGAAGTTTGAGACTTTTACATCCAATCGTTGGTAAACGCTCTCCCGCCGGTGAATTATCCGCTCAGTCCAGTCCAAATTGGACTGTCCAATTCAGGGGCCGGCAACACCAGATGGAGGTAAAAAACGCTAGTCTTGTTCGGATAAGCCGGCAGGCCCATTATTTCAGCAAAGTTCTGTAGCTTATGGTAGTCTGTAGTGATGATGTCGTAGTGGAGGTGCTAGCTACACGACAAGGTTAAATTGCTTGATCTAAATAGAGTAGAAGATCACTGTTTACGAGGGTTAATTTAAAGCATGAAAATCATGAGGCTGACGTTGACCATAACCAAGATTGGATTTCTCTTTTTCCACCACAAATCAAGGATGAGGGATGCATAAATCGTCAGCTGGGCGCTAAGCGTGAGTCGAGCTAGCGCAGGTACAGCACACTGAGCAGTGAGCACAGCACGTTACGGTTTAGCCTAGCGCAGGGGGAAGGGATGAGATGACTCGTCGTATAGCAAACGGGCTAATCCCTGCCGCTTGTCGCCCGCTTCCTCGGCGAGCCGTATAGCGAGGACCAATGGGATTGGCGAGGAGTGGCCGAGTTCCGGACCCATAGAGATGGTAAATTACCTCTTCGTATTGAAAACCTGTTCTGTTGCTGTAAATAAACACGAGCTTTTTGGTGGTTCCTGACCCCCGCAATTTGCTAGACGGGAGTGGACTCTGCTCTGGGCATCGATCGGTTTCGGCATCGGTAGTAACGTTCACTTCAGCTGAGGCGAAGACGGCTTTATAAACCCCCATCCCCTTCTGCCTTCCAGACTTTCCTTCTTCTCATCCCATCCACGACAAGAACACTCTCGTTTACAGTCCAACTTTTTCGTGCTCAATAAACACTTACACTCGCTTAAGCTTATTCCAGCACCAAACCGTCAAAATGGGTTTCATCAAGTCTGCCTCCATCGCCAGCGTCCTCGTTGGTGCTGCCGCCGCCTCTCCCTACTATGCTCCTCCCTCCAACGAGACCGTCAAGTACACCACTGAGGTCGTCACTCACCTGACCACCTACTGCCCCGAGGCCACCACTCTCACCTACGGCGAGAAGACCTACACCATCACTGAGGCCACCACCCTCACCATTGAGGACTGCTCTTGCACCATCACCAAGCCCGTTGCTACTGGCACTGGCTATGCTGCTCCTCCCAAGCCCACTCACGCCAAGGACTGCGCTGAGATGTGCTCTGACAAGTACGATGCCTGCCGCGTCGCCACCGACGCCAACATGGCTACCTGCGCCGCTGAGTACGCTGCCTGCTTGAACTACAACCCTTGGGAGAGCGGCAAGTTCGTCAAGCCTACCTCTTGCCACGCTGGTGGAAAGCCCACTGCTGTCTACACCACCGAGGTTGTCACCGCTGTCACCACCTACTGCCCTGAGGCCACCACCCTCACCTACGGCAACAAGACCATCCCCGTCACTGCTCCCGGCACTGTCACCGTCCCTGACTGCCACTTCACCACCACCAAGCCCATTGTCCCTACCGGCTATGCTCCCCCCAAGCCTTCTTCTCCCGCTGAGAACAAGGGCTGTGCTGAGAAGTGCTCTGACGCCTACAACAAGTGCCGCACTGGTGCTGACGCCAACATGTCTTACTGCGCTGCTACCTACTCTGAGTGCCTTGGCTACTCTCCCTTCAACGGTGAGGGTTCTCTCGTCACCCCCACTGCCTGCTCTGTCGCTCCCGTTGCCACCAAGCCTGCTACCGCTCCCGCCTACAACCCCCCTGCCGGTACTAAGCCCGCTACTGCTCCTGCTACTACCCCCACTCACGTCGTCACTGCTGGTGCCGCCCAGGTTGTCCCTGCCGGTATCATTGCCGTCGTTGGTGCTCTTGCCATGCTCTAAATGGTTAATGGTGTGATTTTAGGAGGGGAGGAGGTGGATGGTGGACTTTTAACTTCATCCATATATAATAATTTGTGCTAGATCTACCGCATATATACGCTTATAGACAATTGAAATACGATTTGGTGCTTTGAACTTTTCTATCCTCTAGTGATGTCCTCAACCGAAGTATTGCAGGTCCTTCCATAGGAGTTCCCGAAAATTCTTATCCATGACAGTAAGCTTAATTAACTCTTTACCATAATGGGACTCTGTCCGCGCATTGCTGGTCGGGCGTCCAGGCTGATGAGAATGCCAAGGTGACAGTTGTATCATCGATGCCAGTGCTCGCAACTCCGCAGCCAACACAGATCTTTGAGATTAGCTCATCCGCCTCGTCCCAACTCCACGGCAAGATTCTGAACTCTGGTGAGACACTGTCCACCAATCAAAACTGGTGGCTTCCGTAGCTCAGTTGGTTAGAGCGTCGTACTAATACTTCAACCCGAGTGTCGGTAATGCGAAGGCCTCAGGTTCAAGCCCTGGCGGGAGCAGTCCCAACGCCATCCAGTTCTTCTTTTTGCTGTCTGTAATGCCTTGTGTTGATGTTCTGTTGAGGAATGGATGAACCAGAGCTGTTGGAGTTGAGGTTTTGGTGCTGTTATGCAATTGGACCAATTGAGAGAAAAGTGGGACACGTCTTTTACGCAGATTTACTGTCAACTGACAGACACCAACGACCAGCATTTTGACTGTAGATAAATAATCGACAAATAATACCGTGTATTTGAGGAGGTAGTTAATTGAAGCAAGTAATTGAAGACGCCGACGATTTGATTTGATTTGTCTTGCCGAAATCATTGTTGTTGTGACATGCACTAACTGCTTCAACCCCGGCCTTATGGAGTCTATTGCATAAACCTTGTGCACCGCTCGTTATGATAACACCAATACCAGATTTATGCTGATGCAGATTTATGCTGTTATGCATTATCAACCTCGACCTCAATGGCTTGCGTGGGGTATACCCACCACTTGTACTCTCCCAGGATATTATATTTTTGACTAAAGGCAGTATGTTCTTCCAAAAGATCAAAATATCCATGCCATTGGGTCCGAAACTCCATCATCAAGAAAATCGTCAACCATCTGCCAATGTCAGCAATGATCGAAAATCTTAAGCAACGCACTCACCAGAGAATCCCAGTCATTCATGAAGCTCAGATCAATGTCCTGTAAGTCTTGAATCTCTGTACCTTCGGGCTGTAATTGAGCCAAAAAGGATTCAAACACTACCAAGGCGTCTTGCATCGCCTCTTCACCAGCTTTCAATATGAACTCAACGATCTCAGTATAGGATAAATGTCGCACGATGCCCATGATTTGTGCCATCAAGATCGAAAGCATGAGATAGCCTTTAATATTGGTCTCTCCGGCTTCAATGGTTCGCAAGTTCCATGATTTCGAGTCCTCCATGACCTTGAATAAGTCTGGTCGTACTGGTGCTAAGGAAAGGCCGTCGTCCTCTTGTACCGTACTCCTCAGTTCGAGGACGAGTATAATGCTGGACTGCCATGTTGAGAGTCGAAAGAACCCGGAGCTGCACGTGACGAGACGCGCGAATTGTTGCTTGTCCGTAGAGGGCACCATGCTGACACTATCTGAGGATGCGGCGGACCACATTCTGAAAGCTGACTCGACCGTCATCTTCCTTGAAAAGGCGTAGCTTGGTCCTTGTAAGGAGAGTCCATAGTAAGGAAAGTGGAGTGCGCAGAGATACCGACGCATGACGAAGTCACCTACTGTTAGCTCAAACTCCGCTGGTGAGTTTTGGTTCTTCTTGCAGTCCTTCAACGTCCGATTGGCTTCCTTGTACGAAGCTTTCAATTCTGCATCAAGACGTAAAGTCTCTTGATATGAGTCACCAGACTTGAGATCATTGAGTAACTTGACAACTTTGAGACGAGTCGCAAATGTCAATCGTAATGCCCTCGCTGTCGAAACTTGGGTAAAGACGCTATTTGGTCGGGGAGTCGCACCATTGACCATGATTTCGTCATCGTCAAAATTCCCAGGCGGCTCAGTATCAAACTCTTCTTCTGCAATCATTGGCGGCCCGCCAGATGAAAGACTTGACTGGAGACAGAGTTCCAGTATCGTGTTCCAGAGTCTTCGTCGCATCTCACAAGCCATTGTCGTGGTTTTGGATAAAAGTGCTGGATCTCTGTGCAGACCCATTGACACGGCGGTCCTGAGGAGTGAGCCGCACGCGATCCAGGACGATTCTCCTCCAACGGAGACCATCTCCCGGGCAAGAACAAGCAGAACATTTGTTTGTAGAAATTGAACGCCAAGTCTTGATTTAAACTCTGGCTCCGATATCCATGTCTGAACCTCGTATATCCATCGAACAGCCGAGGCTCGTAACGAGAAATTGTTATCGTAGGTCGTTGCGCCCAGCGCAAGCACCAATTTGAGCTGAGCCACGAAGTCTCTATCTGACTCAACATCAGAGGTCCATAGAGCATCATACTTGTTCCTAAATGTTGGTATGTGAAGTATACGATACACCTTCTCTATACTTTGTAGGTAACACTCGACGAGACTGTCGCAAAGAGCTTTGGATGCCAATTCAGTGGTGAGCGGTGTAGGCCATGCTGGCGCACGTAGCGATTTGATGCGCTTTGCCATAGTCTTGCACTTCTGAACTGCGATAACAACACCTGAGGTCTCAGTTGCGTACTGGTCAATTGCTTCTATTATGTCTCGGAGCTATTCTATGTTAGCATCGCGAATGCGATTTGAAGTATGGCGTGTTACCAAGGGTAGTCCACAAACAAAATGGCTTTGGCCGAAGAATCGCGACTTGTGAGAGATGGCTCGAGGCGTCGCTAATGCACCAACATGTTGCCTCTGAGAGTGCAGGTGAAACGTTCCGCCCAATCTTGACGTCGAGGTTTCAAGTGTTGAAGCTGGCGTTGAGACATGAGATTGCAATGGTGTTGCAGTGGTCGATGACAATTGACTCTCGAGTTGGCGCACTCTGTTTCGCAGCATGTCGAGTTCCTGAACAGACGATTGACTGACTGGTGTCGGCGCACCTGTTGAAGAGCTCGCTGCTCCTGCGCTCACACCAGGCAATCCAGAGTTTGCGCTCGCGACAAGATCTTCGGGTGTTGGCAGTGAGAAAAAAGCATTGATATTTCCCGCAATCTCGGCAATATGATCTTGACTCGCTGTGCTTCTTTCCGCTGGAGGAGGATTCTCGTAGACGCATTCGCCTTTTCTTGCGCGCATGCAATTGCTACAGGGCGATCCGCGATTACAGCGCATCTTGCGCTTCCGACAAAGATTGCATGACCTGCGAGAATATTAGTCGAACTCACAATAGAATCGGAGATGAAGTCTGGTACACAGCTGGTCTTCGTCGACGACGCACGGGTTCCATTTTCGCGGTCTTTGATGAGGTTTACTTGAGAAGAAACTTGGGATGCGGAGAATTGTGTAATTCAAGTGATGAGAAATGCGCTTTTGGTGCTAATGGTTGTCCATTTGCCGGTTCTGGGCCTAACTCCGACCCCGAACCCGACTCCGTTGGAACACTATTGGTCAACCCACTTGTAAGCATGATAGAGGCTAGGAGACGACTCAACTCCTTGAATGTCCTGCTCAACATAAAAGGAGCAAGCGACCGGGAAATACGAATAGGGATCTTTTCATGCCATCAACATATTTAATCAAGAGCCTCTTACCTATACACCACTTCAGTCCCTATTTCCCTGTCCCCCCATCATGGCCGATCAGGACAACTTCATAAAGCTTCAGGATCAGGCACTTTCTGATTCTGGCAACAATATGGACCAAGTGGAAAAGACATTATCACAAGATCCTCTTGATCTTTCGCCTGCCCCAGATGGAGGTCTCCAAGCATGGCTGGTAGCAGCTGGATCAGCCTGCATCTTCTTCTCATGTCTCGGCTTCGCCAACTCTTTCGGAGTTCTTCAAGAATACTACATGACCCACCAACTTCAAGGACATTCAGAAGATGCAATTGCTTGGATTGGATCCATCTCGACTTTTATCCAATTCGCGGTCGGAGCTTTGAGTGGTCCCATGTTTGATCGTTATGGATCTTGGGCACGTTTTCCAACATATCATGAGATGATTGAGGCTAACTGTTTTATAGGTCCTTCGCCCAGCCGCTGTTACGTACATATTCGCGACCATGATGACGAGTCTATGCACCGAATATTGGCAGTTCATGCTCGCTCAAGGCATTCTCATGGGCACTGCAATGGCTTTCCTCCAGATCCCCGCTTTCGCTGCCGTTTCCCAATACTTTGACAAGAAAAGAGCCGCTGCTTTCGGAATAACAGTATCAGGCTCCTCTATTGGTGGAGTAGTCTTTCCGATCGCACTGTCAAAGATGCTGAACGACTCGTCTCTTGGCTTCGGCTGGTCCATTCGCATCATGGGCTTTGTCATGATACCTCTCATGTCCTTTTCATGCATGGCTGTCAGACCCCGTCTGCCCAGCAGAAAGACTTCCTTCTTCCTTATTGAGCCTTTTAAAAATCCTTTGTACTTGCTTGTCATAGGGTCACTGTTCTTTCTATTCATCGGCATGTTTGCTCCGCTCTTCTTCATCCCGACTTACGCGGTCTCACGAGGCGTCAATCCCACGTTGGCATCATATCTGCTCGCCATCACCAACGCTGCATCAACATTTGGCCGCATAATTCCGGGAATATTGGCGGACAAATATGGCCGTTTAAACATGTACTCCCTCGGAGGACTGTGCACGGGGGTTGTCATTCTCTGCATGAACGAAGCAAAGTCCACAGCAGCCTTGGTGGTCTATGCCCTGGTATTTGGTTTTTGCTCTGGAACTATCATCTCGGGAGTGTCCGCAGCTTTCACACTCGTGTCAAAGGATCCGAGAAATAACGGGACTTATATGGGAATGGGACTGGCTGTGAGCTCTCTTGCAGCTTTGATCGGTCCACCTGTCAACGGTGTTCTTGTGAGCAAGTATGGGGGTTTCTTTCAGGTTTCTGTTTTCAGTGGTGTTATGTGCTTGTTTGGTGGATGCCTTGCTACTGTGGCCAAGATGTGGACAGAGAAGGGGATATTTGGGAGGATCTGAACTAGCCCTGGTATCACTGTGGCATGATCATAGAAGCATCCTATGGTACTTCACAAACTGTATTATATTCTACAAAACATGACTTCTTGGTATTTCTGGTAAATGAACCTTATCATCTCCTTGTCGTTGCCCCCCTTTATCGGCAGTTTGATCATGGCTTCACAGTAACGTATCTTGACCAAGTAGTAGCTTCTCGGTTTCTTGAGAGTCCTTGCTTGGATGACCTCGGCCAAGCTCATTGGTTTACACGAGACCTATGCAAAGAAAGATGCCCAGCGCCAAGTTGCTGTATGAAATGAGGGGATAGACCCTTTCAAGTCAACTATATGTGCGAGTTTAGTCAGTGCTGAATGTGGAATTACACGGGACAATGAACTTACATGCTGATGAAAAGTCCGATCTAGAATACAGCAGTCTCAGCGTAGATCCCTTTGGAAATAAGAAAATATGTAGTAGATGTCTGCTTCCTCAGATGTAGGAACGTCAATGCATCTTGAAGTTTGTCATTCGGCGTTTTGATCTGGGATTAGTCCTGCATTATGGTGGAAGATTCTCGTATGTCGGTATGCGTCGAGAAACCCCGTGAGATAGAACCTTTGGCTATTGTTGAGAGATCATCCTCAAGACAGGCCAGAAGCCTTTTTAGGGATCGGCTACACCTCTTTGAACAGTCTAGCGCAGTCATAGCCTCCAGCATCTGATATACTGCAGCTGACATATGCCGTCTATTCTCCGAGACTGAGCGGTGATAGCGTCGAATAGCCTCAGCACCTGCAGCGTGCCGTGGACACAGAGCCGTGGATACGGATTGGAGACCATGGAGATAGTGCTCGAGAACTGGATATGGGTCGTGAATAGTACGCTTCCTGTATATCTTTTTATTTGCATTGAGAGGCTCCGATATGCATCCTGTAGGATTAGCCGAGGTGACTGAGAGGTCGGTGAGTTTTGCAGTGAGGCTTAGCATATCTGCCACATCTGCTTCGTCTCGGCTCTCGTTTGCAGTTGTGGGTTGATCTCGACAATCGCCAGGATAGACTGTGCCAGTATTTACACCACGCATGATGCTATCCGAAGGCTGCTGCGAATATTGGTCGGCAGACATTTTATAAGTCAGCGAAGGAGTCCGGAAGCAATGCGTTCTTGCTATGGGTTTGGTCGAGATGCACTTAATCCGTTTTTTTGCTAGATTTACTGGAAGAAGATATAGCATGAATGAAAGACAAGATTGGAGCTTTATATAACTTGGTTTATCTTTAGCAAGGCGCCGATGAAACTCTGGATCGTTTAGTAAACTTTAAAAAAAAAGCTATTTTTATAAGCTTAGGGGACCAACTGTGTATAAGAATCAGGATTGAGTTTCTGTCGCCTTGTGATGTGTTCACGCTGAATGGAGATAAGGAAGTCAAGACCTTCGCTTATGCTTTTGATGACATAAAAAGAAAACTAATTCCCGATCAAGTCATGGACGCACGAGATGGACCTGATACACTTTTACAAGTCAAAAGTTAACTCAGGGCTGGAAGGCGGCATTGCCTTTTGTAATGAGGGAGGCTACGGCGAATTAGAACCGACTCCTATACCTGATGTAGAACTTGTTCGTTCTAAGTTCTGTCTGCAATTTAAGCTGTCAGCCACAAGCCTCAACTAAAAATAACAGATCTAGATAGCAACTTAGACATTATACCGAACTTGTTCGTTCACAGGTTGCTGAAGATACAGGGAGACTAGTGAGTAGAAGTCAGGTTTGTCTCGACGGTACCCATCGACTGATAAAGGAGAAGTCAGAAACGGATTGAGCGTATGACGAGAGCATGGCACAGTGAGAACTCAGCTTCGCTAGCTCGATAGAAACTAATTAATGCAGATAGCGATATCCCAGAGCTTCAGTCATTTCACCTTTTCACTAACAGAGCAATGAACTCTTCTCCTAGTCTTTGTCCCGATTCTGTGCAGTTTGGTGTCAAGCACTTCGATACAAAACTTTGGGTCTAAGTTTGGCAGAGGCCATGCTTTAGTTGGCCAAACTTTGCGCGAACGAGGCTTAGAGGAGTCTAGTTCGGAGTGCTAAACCGTTCTTGTGAGCGAGGAGAGTTGCCGAGTTACCGCAACGAAACCTCAGAGTGGTGCTGCCATACAGAGGTGGATAAAAAGAGTGTGCTGTAACCATTCTGGTGAACATGGCCGTAGCATGCAGAGCAGACGAGAATCAAGGACTATGGTAGCTGGCCTTTATCGTCGACAGCCGGTAGCGAATCATGGATAAAAGAGCGAACGGACAATCCTCAAGTTTTAATCCTTATATAGTTGCACCTAATATGCTCGTGAGGCATGCGATCGGCTGGCAGGCTGTCGCATCAAGATGGGAGGCGAGGCGAGCGGAATTCAAGAGCCACAGGGCACAGACATCAAAGTGCGGCCGGCTGATAATCGACTAGCAGCTACAGAGGTTATGCAAAATGTATAATATGGCTTTTTAACCTGCTTGCGTGTAAAGTGGGAACTCGGGATGACGACTGAACGAACAAAAGTGGAAGAGATGATGCTACCAGAGGAGCTGCTTTATTGACGAGAGATGCCGATGACATTCACGACGTGGGAGTGCGAGCCTTGGTCTTGCTCTTAACGGCACGACATAAGAGAAGAGAAGAATCGAGAATGGTTGTTCGAAACCCTCAGTATGCAGAATGAAGAGATGCATAGCTTGAGGACTTTATCGCGAGGTTGAGGTTAATGCCCAGCACAATCCTCCCGTGCCTTTTCCCTTCCAGCTTTACTGCTCCTCGTCCTTCTCTTCTTGCTTCTCCACTTTCTGCCGCTTTCTCTCTTCCAGCCTTGTTCATTTCGATATTAATAACAATTGGACTTGCGGCGACCGGCGATGGGGACTTCGGGATGTTCCTAGGCCTCATCAGCATTGTCCAATTTCGTGGAGGATGTAATTGTCAACTCACGTCCCTCTTTTCCGTTCCAGTCAGTCCAATTCCTTGCAAAAATGTGAAAAAACTGGCAGCCAGGTTCAGACGAGACTATAACAACTTTAGGCCTATATCTTCTAAAGTTTAGGCAATCCTTTGCCAAACTTTGCCGAGTTTAGGCTCGCGGTGGGGTCACATACCGTTGGCTTGGGCATGCACTCGTCAGAAACGATCAAGAAATGTTGAGACAATAGAAATTGGAATACCTTTGCTGCCGGAGCGGCCACTGGCGACTGCTGTTGCTGTTGCTGCTGCCTCGAATGGCGACGCGAGGTGTTGGAGGACTGTTCTCGAGCTTCCCAGTGCTGTCATATGTTAGTATACCATAGAACTTCCCCGATACTAAACACGAGACTAAACTTACAGCCATATGGGCTTCTGCTTCCTGTAGAGAGAAAACATGAGTCAGTATCATCAATACCCGGGTCATCTCGGGCTGGGAAGAACCTACCTCTCGTGATCCAGGCTGAGTACCAGTGTTACAATACTCGTCATATGTATTTGGTCAGTCGAGTGGAGAACTTACAGTCGGTTTGGGCTATAAACTCATCAGCATCAAAGGGACAACACTGGGACATTGGAAGCTTGAAATACCTTTGCCGCCGGAGCGGCCACCTGCTGCTGTTGTTGTTGTTGCTGCTGTTGCTGCCCCGAAGGGCGACGGGAGGTGTTCGACAGCTAATCCCATAGATACGTCAATCAATGAAAAAAGAAAATCTTGTGATGACTATACTTACGTTTGAAAAGTTTCGCTGTCACACAAGTTAGTCGTTTGGCCCAAGAGTGTCAAATAATGAACTTACCTGGCCACGGGCGCGGCCGAAACCACACTGGGAGGGCTGCTGCTTGCTGTTTTCCTAATAAACCCGTCAGCGAGAGATCAAAACAGTGAGCATCAACTTGACAATAATCACGCGTCGATGGTTTGGATGGGCGTACTCACCGCAGAGTTCCGATGGGCTGCTCACGTATTTGTGGTGATTGCTCGTTCATGCACTGCGGCAAAATACTGTTTCGGCTCAGCAATTGCAACGGGCGTGAACGCGAAGGCACAAAGATGTCCACCTTGTTTTGGATACTGCCGTAAGGTGTGCGATGGGTATTGGCGCTCGGCCGGATTGTTTGGGGGAATTTGGAGATGCATGAAAATGGTGTTTTGATGAGGCGCGTTGTAGGACAAGAGTTGTGAAGGGGGAAAGGAAAGGCAAGCGGAGAGAAATGAAGGGAGTCGTGATCAAGGCAGCGGAGGAAGCTCGCTTCCATTGGGCCGATGAGTCAGGAACGGGCTGAACTTGCCGACTGACAGTGACGGGCACTTTAGCATGAAGCAAGAACCGGGCCATTTATTCCGCTCGATCTACGGAAAAGTTATGGTGAAGCTCGCCTAAGCTTAGAGAAGGCTTTAGAGGAGTTTAGGCCTAAGCTTTGCTAAATTTAGGCCCTCCTCATCTAACAACCAGCCTAAGGTGCCCGGGTCTGTGAAACCCACCTCTGCTCTAAGAAGGTTAGTATTGTAGTAAATTATAGATAATGAAGGGAAACTTACTCAAGGCATCGCAGAGTTCCCATGACTTGGAGAAGGGAAAAACAAGCCTGGGGATCGGAGTGCTTGTCATGGTGTTGAACTCGACCGGCCACTGAGGCAAGCTTGATGTCTTGCCTCTCTTAGTCCTCGGCGGGCTCACATCTCGAAGCACCTCCTTCGTCATCGTCTGTAGGGAGACTGAAATGCCCTTGGTAGTTAACCATATTCCATTATTTGGGCTGTGCATGTACGGCATGGAGATGACACTCGCAAGAAACTACAGTGACAGTCAAACGCCAGACTGTCACTGTTAGAGTTGGTCATCTATGGCCCTTACTACCTCTAGCGAGTTTGCACTGCTTCCCATGGGCAAGTTGGGTAGAATATGATGGCACCAGACAGTGTCTGCTGTAGACTGAACCTGTTGCTGTAGCGTCAATTTGTTGATTTTCTTTTGGAACGGAAATCTTGACGCAATGACACCGAACGAATTCTGTCTTTGAAACGTTACACATGCTGTACAGTATGTTGTCACTTATTCAAGTTGTCCTCAATGACTCTGGTCTAAAACAGTCGATAAAGTTATTTATTACGAAACTCTTTCTTTTATTATAGGTGCACTTTTCTTGAATCCAAATCATGAATCAAGTATGCCAGGTACTGCTGATGTTCGCTTTTCTTCGCCTCTCTCCGCATCTGTCTCCAAGCCAAACTCGAGGGTCTCCATTGACTGAGCTGGTGCGTACACTAAGACAGGCTCCTGAACAAATCGGTTGCTAAATTCACGTTGAGGCTAGGTTCGTGGGGTGCATGAGAACAAGAGGATTGATCAAGCCGTGTACCAATAGTTGGAACTCGAGGGAAAAGCCAAATACCCAGGTACTGCCCCGTGGACGTTGTGCGGCGCGCGATGTAAACATCAGGTGCCACATTTATTCGCTCAAAAAGATCCGACAAAGACACAGACCTTACTACGCGATAGTCCAAGATACTTAAGCCTTTTGGCTTCTCATCTGACAAGGTTCCGTGGGCGCAGGTTATCCCGCCTCACGACATATCTCATTAGTTCTTCGGGAGGGAGTCGATCGTCCTGCTCCCAATCCGATTCACTGAGATTATACTTGAAGCTCGGCTCTCCGTATTCGATCTTGGTCAGCTTGTCGCCTATCAATCTGTCGAGCAAGGACAGAAAATCAGACAGTGGACTATCCCTTTTGAGTTCATGAGAATTTATTCCGAAATATTCGTGATCGCAATCCATGTAGATCGGATGATAACGAGCCAGTGCTTCATTCTCGACGTGCCAGAGAACGTTTCTATCGATAAGGAGAACACTCTTCCTGTGTTTCTTGTTATGGGCTTGGTCCAAAAGTAATCTGATCAAAAAGGCCAAAGACGGAGGATAGTCGCTGATGCGGTTATCCTTATTGAAACTTTTCATCGTCTGATACCAGGATGGGTCAAACTCGACAGCGACATTCACCACGTCATCGATAAAGTGGCGCCCCCATTCATCCTCAGCTTCGACGTGAAGCGGTTTCCAGTTCCTGACCAGTGGTTCCCATGACTCAGCCGTGACACAGAAAATATCTCGCTCCATATCAGCGACTTGATGCCAGGGTTCGTAGTCGCCTTTTCTGTGTATAAGTCCTTGTCGAATGCGAATGGGAGGAGGAAAAGGTTCCGAAAGAAACCAGATAACATCACCAAGACTTTTATCCTTGGTGTTCTTCTGGAAATCTGACCATCCCTGACTACTCCAATGCTTTCCAACAATATCTCGAGATTCTTTGCAAGCAGTCCAAAGACCTGCGTGCCATAGATATGCCGATCTGTTTCTTGGACCAGTCGTTTGCCATTCGCAATTCAGGGGGGCAAGTTGCCGGTTCTCATTCAATTGGATATAGTGCAGACCAAAACGGCCACAACCCCAATCAAAACATGCATCTTCCCAGATTTGCAGCCGGATTTCGACAGGCAAGTTTGGGAATGGGTGGAAAGTATCTCGACTCATGGTGGATCTACTGTGGTTTGGTGTTGATTTGTACGTCTGGAAGGTGAACGAGAACGTAAAGGGTGTTTATGCTAGGACTAAAAGCTAAGAAAGAGCTTTATTTATGTGTAGCTCAGTTCAACGGTTTATTGTATAAGCTCTGCGTTGGTAAAACCTTGAATCACACAAGCTAAAGTGAAATGGGATTTTTCAATGTATTGGCTTGATATGTCTCGTTGAGGCGTTATAAACTTTAGGCACCAATCAACACAGACGTGAGTTTCTTATGTGAGTGTCAAACCTAAGACAGCCCACCTTGCGACCCGCGACTTTGGGTTTAGATCTCGAATCATATTGAAAAGCCATCGAAGAAATGGTCGAATGAGATGACTTGAAGAAACTACCGCAAAAGGATGCCCTCGAGCATCTTTCTCAGGTCTTGTTGATTGCTTATGCTAGTTCTACCAACTCTGCTACCATCATCTGCCTGTTGAGATCAAGGCCCGACATGCGCTTTGGTCTCGACAGGATGCTACCGACGGATCATCGGAACTTGTTTCTCCCGTCTCAGAACTGATATCAAATAGTGAGTATCGAGGAGGTGAGTCTTAAGATGCAAGTTGATAGCAATATTTAATTTACCCAGGAACAAGTAACTGAGATCATTGGTAAAGCCTTCCATAGGACTGTCCGGATGTGGAATATGCGTACTAAAGCCCAGAACAGAACCCAGTTCCACGTACTCCTGGCCGGAATCGAAGACCCTACATCCGCCATGCCCTTCAGTGTCGAATGATTGCCATTCAGATACATCGTCGATCAACATAACCTTCGATTGGCCGGGACAGTAGTTGGGTGCAACTTCAAAAAGTAGCCTGATCATAAAAGCCAGTGGGGGAGAGAAGTCACGAAGAACAGTGGAGAAGCCGGCATTCTCCAGTTCTTCTTCCCAAGATGGGTCAAACTTGACACCAATGTTCCAAGGTTTCTTCAATCGCCTTCGACCTCGAGCATCTTCGGTCTGAACATATATGGGTCTCCAGGGTCTCAGAAGAGACCACCACGAATCGGTGTTGATGCAGCATATGTCCTCAGTGAGATCTATAACCTGGTCCCGGGGCAAAGAATCGCATTTCTGGGGGGAAACTACCCTCATGCAACGCCGCGGGCGTGCTAACCTGAAGTAAAGATCTTCGAACTCTCTTACAGCATAATTAGACTCCCTGCAAGCTGTCCATAGCCCTACATGCCATATATAGGAATGCCATGTGTAGCCAAATCTGTTGCTTGGGTCATCGGTCTTCCAATCGTAGTCCCGAGGCCAGATGTTTCTGTTTTCGTCCATGTAAACGTAGTAAATATTTCTACGCCTCTCCGCCAGCTGAAAGCAGGCATCTTGCCAGATTTGCTCGCGTAGCTCATAAGGTAGTCGGGGAAACGGGTGGAATGTAGTGGTATCCATGGCGAGCTCTAGGTGCCAGCTTTTACTGGTGGCTCAAGTGTTAGGAGACTGATAAAGAATAAGGAGGGAGTCAGACTAGAGGCGCTTGTTTACAGACAGTGAAGGCTCTGAGACTTTATACGCGAGCTTCTCCGGAGTGAGTCAGTGTCCCAAAGAAGCTTTCTTGGATGTTGCAGATCATTGGATGGCCGTGTGCGTGATGCATCTATTTGAACCTTAGAGTCAAAATTGAGCGGATAATGGTGGCGACTTGAACTGTAAAATTACAAAATTGTCATTTCTCAAAAGCGAGATGAATGATACTCTTTAGGGTTTCTACATCAGCAGTCATTTGCAGATACCCATGCGGAAGCTTTACTTATGACCCTCACATATCCCAAGATAATCTTATGACTACCTATTCCCAACACTGGGAAAGGCTATTATTCTATTATAATCCCATAATCAACTTTCCATTACATATTTCATGGAGACAACGTCTCAACGAAGTCCAAGTAGAGCCCTGCAGCTTGAGCCTAAGATACAAAAACAGTGCAAAACACCACAGCCAATATAAACTACCGTCTCATAGTACAGCCAGCTTTCCCCTTACGAGTTTCCTATTTGACAAAGTTACCGGCGCAGACTGTCTCACATCAGGCGGAATAGTATTGCCTTTTGTAATCATGGGCACCACCTCCTTATCACGCCGGGCCATGACCCGCACCAACTTCCGTACAGACAACCCATCGGGCGGAAGCCCGTAATCACCCCATGCCCATGGGGATGTCTTTCGTTTCCAGGTCAATGTGTATTTGAGAAGTCGATCAACCTGGTCTAAAAACCTGAGCATGGGGGTGCTTCGGATAAGACGATTTCTGGCCAGAGGATTACTTGGGTCGATCTGGATATACTCGTGTTCGCAATCGTAATGCACCGAGAGTTCCTCGGCGTTGCTGACTCTCTTCCAGCCAGAGTATCTGTCGATAAGATGTATGACCGAGGGTAGACTTCTTTCTTGAGTTGCTATTTCGCAAAAGACTTTAATGGCGAAGGCTAAAGTGGGTGATAATCGGTGCGTCGGTTGATACTTGTCGAGACCAGCCAGTTCGGAGACCCAAGCTGGATCAAACTCGACAGCATATTTGTAGATGCAAATACCGCTGCTCTGCCTGAAGAGTTTGAACCGAGTGAGGGGCCTATGATTGTCTGGAGTAATGCAGAACATGTCCCCGGGGGACGTGGCCATGAGCCAGGGCTCATATGGTTCTATTTTTCGATCCCACCCATTCCAAATCACATCTACTTCCTCTTCATTTCCATAAAACCATTTCCTCAGGCCGCAGTTCACCTGCATGTCCACATCGTCCGGATATCCCTTGGAGCAGGGGCTATGGAACAAGCGTTTTCGCATGACCTCACGAGACTCCTTGCAAGCCATCCACAGACCGGCGTGCCAGAGGTAGGCAGACCGGTTGGCCGGGTGAGGCTTATTCCAGCTGCAGTCCAGAGGAATACAATCGCCCCTGTTGTCAAGGCGCACATAGTTTATGCCGTAGGTGTGCTTCTTTTGAGACTCTGGCTTCAGATTCCCTTCCCCAAGAACGCAGGTCCATGATGAAGAGTGATGAATATATTTTGCACATTCTCGGATTGCCGACTCCCAGACTTGTAGTCGGAGCTCACACGGGAGCTGTGAGAAGAGATGGAAAGTTGGGGGGGACATTGCTAGCAGCTTGTCGGCCTTGATATGTGGACGTGAAAGATATGGTGCTGAAGTTGGAATGAAGGCGAGGCACTGAAACAGCATCTCTGTCTTCTTTAAGTACGCCTTTGTTCTTTTGCTTTTGAAAACTTTCATGTAAAGTACCCAGATCTCCCGAATCAATTCGAAACTATGTTACAAGGTTCGATTAAGAATTAACAAACTTTCTAGTCCATCAGTCATCCCAAACTATATTGTCAAAGTATTAGGAATGCACCCCAGAAAACGCACTATCATCCAAAAAGTCTTTCCCAGGCATTAATCTTGAATGATCCCATTCAGTTCATGTGGTCGCTCAACCAAAGACCCTATTCCATTAGGTTTCCCAGGCGAGCCACTGCAAAAGTACCAGGACCAGCCTCTCAGAACAGCATATCTCTTCTCTACCCATCCGAAGTGGTGCCTGAATGGAAGAAGATGTTATAGACACTCTCCGAAGTACGGTTGACACCTCACTCCTTTGCGGCTCCCGCTTCATTTTGCCGTAAAGCAATGATAGAAAAGTAGTCCCTTATAACGAATTTCGGCCCTCTCTCAAGTCTGAAGGAGCCCAGATTCTGGAGCTTGTCCTCCAATAGTCTGTCCAGATGGTCGAAGAATTCTAGAACAGGGCTATGACAAACGATCCGTGCAGAAGACGAGTCAGATTTCATGGGAATCTCGACATATTCGTAATCACAGTCATAGAATGTGTCAAGACCAATTTGTGTAGTGTCGTCGTTTATCCATCGAGCATTCCTGTCGATAAGCCTTATAATTGACCTGGTGGGATGCCTGATATGTGCTGCCTCGAACACCAGCCTGAGCATAAAAGCTAGCGAAGGCAGGAACTTCTTTATAGGGTAGTAGTTGTCATGCAGTGATAACTGGCTGTTCCAAGAAGGCTTGAATTCGAAGGCGAGTCTCTGGAATTCTCGGAGTGGGTAGTAGTTCCCATAAGACGCAGCTCGCCCTGCTCTGTTTAATGCGACACAGAAAATATCTCGCGAGGGACAGACGAACATTTTCAGTTTCAGCGATTCACTGTTCCCTTGTCCTTCATAAATAGGAGGCTTTATTGATACAGTCTCTCTCCTTGCGTACGATCTGCGGCCCGCCAAGGCGAACCTCAAAAGGACAGGGCTAAGGACATCAGGATAGCCACATTCGACATCTTGCTGCCGCTCATGCTTCATTGCCGCTGCTCGGGAGTCCCAGCACGCTGTCCAGAGACCTTGTTCCAATTCGTAACCTGACCTTGCTCTCTGGAATTCGACTTTGGTGGTTTTATCCAGGGGAACCGGAGACCCGTCATGGTCAAGACCGATGTAGTGCAGACCCCCGGGAACAACTTTGGGTGAGCGAAATGAGGATTCCCATATCTGCAGCTGGATTTTGGGGGGTAGTTCTGGGAATTTATGAAAGGTTGAGGGGGCCATTGTATGTCGACCTTGGGCGGATAAAAGGAGGTGAGATTTCATGATGCCCAGTAGAACGAAACAAGTCTCTGATATTGGCCTTTGATTTTGCCTTTGTGAGAGGGTTCAGAATGAGGGCTCGTTTGTGATGAAGTTTAACTTTTGACGGTCATTGACTCGCTATGCTGGTATTGTAACCGGAGCCTCGATGCTTTCTGAGGCATCATTTGTCCAGTCCTTTCCAGTCCGACGGGTTGGAGGCACCATCTTATATGCCTCCAAGGCCGGCCAAAGAGTCATCATTTAGGTTTTCTTCTTATTAGTCTTTGACAGTAGCAATTAGTTAGTCATTGTAGTACAATGTCTACGTTATGCTAGATATGTTATTTGCAGCTGGGACTTGTAGCTGAGTGCCTAAATCAGCGGACACAACTTAGTAATTGCTTGACAAAAGGGCGACTAGACCAGACTAATCGTTGTGTTCAATAACTACCAAATGGGGAATGCGAGTAAACGAAGGTAAAGCGGCCAATGACTCATCCGGCACCCGACTCGGGAATAGCGTCAAAGATGGCTGAGCACTGAAGAGCCTCATCCGACTACAAAAGCATTGCATCACCAGTGGCCAATCCAATCCATCAGTCAATTGCAGCGACCATTATATCCGTTCTCCAAACACATCAGCTATCATGGACTACTCAACAGAAGACATCGTCAATGCTTACCAGTCAAAGCGGCTCGAGTACATCCGAGCCGACAAGACCGATGAAAACCTTAAGAAGATTGCTCTCACCATCCTTCAAGATCCTGTCATTCAGGCCCTTTCAGCACCCACCATGCTCTTGCCAAAGGGGCCCAAGGAGGTCGACTCATACATAGACTCGGTTGTCAACTCTTTGCTCGGTGTTGCGATATATCTCAGAGATGAGGCCGACAACGACAAGACGGAAGACAAAGACAAGAAGCCTCGTACTATCATTGGCGTCATGTGCATCGGCTGGGGAGGTATCTCACCCACAGTTGCCCACCATCGAACTGCCGAGATTGGCATCTCTCTTGTCAAAGAACATCAAGGCAAGGGCTACGGAAGAGAAGCCATCAACTGGATGGTAGACTGGGGCTTCCGGCACGCTGGTCTGCATACAATTGGTATTACTACTACCGATTACAATCCCCGAGGAGTGTATCTTTACGAGAGCATTGGTTTCAAGCTGGAAGGCAAAAGACGCCAGACTGTTTGGATGAATCGCAAGTGGTACGACCTGATCGAGTTTGGAATTACGGAAGACGAATGGGAATCACTTCGGGGTCTTGATGCGAAACAAAAGTAGTGTATTTGATCAATAAAAGCTGCATCGTACCCATCAGCGAGGGCAAGCTGGGCTGTCGGGAAATATATGACAGTCTCGACAGCCCACTGCCAAAGCGAGGCGCCCTTCCCACGATGATATAATGCCAGGTGGTGAGATTGCTGACCATGTGGAGATGTGTAAAGCATGTAGCTGCATTGGAGATCTGTCGTCCGTAGTTGCGTGAGGATCGTCGATGTCGTAACTCGTTCGTATCGCAGTCACATTGCAAGCGGTCGTGACTGAGTCGTTGCTCTGCTTCGTCGTCGTTCATCGTAGTCGTCGGTCGCTCTCGTTGTTTCGTCGCTCGTTCGCTCGTTCTTTTGTGAAGACTACTTGCATCGTTGGTGTTGGCTTGCTTCGGCGTCGTCTATCGTCCGGAACTCGTCGGTCGTCCTCGTGTCGTCCTCGTGTCGTCGTCGGGTCGTCGTCGTATGCGCATCATATCTGGTGGTCGTAGGCTGGTAGTGATGGGTCAGTGCTTGACGCTGTAGGTGGAATAAGCAGTACTGACAGTTGCTGATGTCGGGGATACTTGAAGGGCGATGACTGCCGTGGGGTCCGTTGACCTTGGGGGGCTGACGAGGGTGTGACTGGACGCGAGCGATAAGCATCTGCAGAGCTTTTGTCGCTGTTCTCAGATGCGCTACAGGATGGATTATCGCGTCAACTTTCTATCGCAACGCGAGCGACGCGTTTGACAATCGCGTCATCCAGTCTTCTTCGACACTGCAAGGAAAGCGCGCGACAGAGGCAATGGCCGCGTCAGCCCGTATTACCGGTAGACTTTGCTCGCATCTGCTCCAAGAGCTCTGACATGAGGACCATCGGAGTTCGAAACCCAAATGCTACCGTCTGAAGGAG
This sequence comes from Fusarium begoniae, assembly GCA_013186755.1. Classification (NCBI taxonomy): domain Eukaryota; kingdom Fungi; phylum Ascomycota; class Sordariomycetes; order Hypocreales; family Nectriaceae; genus Fusarium; species Fusarium begoniae. Next base: position 122,152 of record JAAOAG010000260.1, read on the forward strand.
GCTGAAACGGAGAGTCGAAGTGAGAGGCCAGCTCTTGCATAGGTCTGGTCCACGCACATGCTGGAGTGTAGAATACTCAGCAGTGATCAACACTGTACGCGATATTCCCCCTTCCCTTGCACCCAGCTGAATATGAACGAGGGCAACATCTAAGCTTCGTGGGGAGCTGTAGGCAGCGGCATTTGAGCGATCACATTTTGAGACACCATCACGGCGTGTCCATTTAGGTCCGATGATCAAGGGCCCAACATCCAAAGACCCTTGGTGAAATCCGATTCTTGCCATGCTTGGCGGAAGTTATTGGGTCCAACGCAGCATGGTCAGAAACTTTGCCATCGGGAACATGCAATCAAGGACCGATTATCCGAAACTTCTGTCATTGAACTTTCGTATGGGCCGCACATAGAGCTATCGATGTGGCGCGTCGCTGATGCCCTCTGCTCGCCACGGTTGTCAGGAGTTCATGAGGAGCCTCTCCCACGTCCTTGACAAGTGAGACAAACAGACACTGGCCGCAAACCTCGACGATCTTGCCTCGCGAAATCAACGCTCGCATTGACAAGTTCGCCACCCGAGAACAAGAATGAAGGGACCAAGATGTCCTCCAAACACTGCATAGTGGAGGCATTGAGTCGCATGTCTACATCCTTCACCGTCGCAGCCTGTCGCACGAGGCTGAGTACAGACCGAAGACCTAACCACAGCCTCCACTAGCCTGTACTCAATGATCTTGTTTCTCTGCGTGCTCTGAGCGTCAATCTGTTCATGCTGACGGCCTCACGAATGCGGCTCGAGAAACGATTGAGGGGCACGCCATCTGGCTGTGCTTGCTAAATGCAGTTATTGTCGCACATGATTTCCTGTCGGTCCAGTGCGAGGGGTAAGGGATCGCGCTGCCTGCAAACGCCGTGGTGTAAGAAACGAGCCTGGGAGTATGTCGTGGCGAATGAGGTATCCCCATCTTGGGGTATGCGATGAATGCGAGTCGGACAGCTCGTTCAGAAGAACCAGCGGCCCGTGTGGAAGATTAACTCCAGGTCTTAGCTCCTCCAGGCGACGGTATCAATCCGAAGCACAATGACAATCGACTATGGAGGTGCCTGGAGCCTTTTAGCACAAACCAGCGCATTACGGCAGCGTGCATGGCACCTGATTCGGGATCAGCACTTCGTTGGTAGCATCTTGGCGCGGATGATGCTGATGACGGTGTCACGAGCGCTACCATCGAGATGTAATATGTGTAGACGAAGAAAACGGGCAGCAATGACCATGTCGCCGCTGCATGTTCAGCTCAGAAAATTGGTTGTCCATTCCTGTCTACTGGCTTCGCTGAAAATGCGGCGAGGTGCTCTCTTTGGTCCGACTGGTTGCGAGCTACAAAGCACCGGTATCAAGATGGTGTTGAGCTCATGAGACACGTCAAGGCCATCGATGGAATCGAGGCACAAGGGAGGACGTTCCATGAATTCATCAAAGCAAATTCAGCATGCGCGATAACGATGCGAGTGAGGATTGTTCGGATCCGACTAGTCGCAGGCAGCACTCATGGCTAGGTGGCTAGGTCCAAGTACTTTTGCAAGATCCAAATAGTGAGAGACACCATCAAGCACAGTGGAATCGTCCCGGGGACTGGTCGACGACGAAGAGAACCGGCCGAATTTCAGTGACAGCGATTGCGAAGGGAAGTATTCCTCGCCACACGAGTCCCAACAGTCACGTAGCTGTCTGGCAGCCTCTAGCCATCTTCTGCCATCACTGGTCGACAGCTTGTGCAAGATTGCAAATTCGCCACATGCCGAGGTCATTGCCGGGGCGTTTGACATCCGAGTCCTCAGCGACGAGGAACTCCCTCTGAGGTTCAAGTAAACACTGAAGCTTTGTTGGCCTGGTCGGAGGCAATCGGCAGCAGCCAGCGGTCGACATGCCCGTCGTCTTTTGGTGTCAGCAATCGAAGGCGTCAGCGCCGCAAACACTTCGAGGGGGTCGCTTCAAAGTCGGGTGACAGCATCTGGGCTAGAGATGGCGCGGGTGCCAATAGGGTTGAGGAATCTTGGGTCAAGAGTCATCGAGGAATCTTGGGTCAGGAGTCGATAACAAGTCGCTGGCCTGCATTCCAGGCCGATAGCAAACATCAGAAGCGTAATGACACCATGAGTATCGGTCAAGGCTTGACATAATGTTGAAGTCGTCTCGGAAGGCTTTGTTCACTGCGACCGGCTCAGTGAATCACAACAGCATAGCGCTGGGGATGGAGCAGGCCACTTCTCGCGAAGACATCAACAACGAGACGAGCACGGGATGAATCAAGAGGCCGCGGGCGATGATTTTGAGGGTAAAACTAATGAAGTGTGGTTGGTCTCTTTCACTTCGTGGGAATTAAGGTGGTCCGCGTGTCGGAGCCAGCTGCTGCAAACTGTATAGCGACTCAAAACAAATCAGCTAGGCGACAGCAGAGGTATGTTAATCCTCGAGTTCCAGCGTTCGAGACGTAGACTGCCAGGATCTCTACCTGCAATACAACTTGCAAATATGCAAGCAGTGTTGACGGCAATGGCAAGAGTCGAGTCACCGCATGAAGCTAAGCCGCGAAACGACTTGTAGCCGCCGAGTCTCCGCCACAGCGACAACATGATAATAGATCCGGTCGGTTGCTGTGTCATGGAGTCAAAGGCGGAGAGTGTAGCATCGTAGGTCATGTCGGCGCTCGTAGCTTCGCTTCGGTGGGCAGCAACGAGATGCTATTGGAAACACAAAGTTTTCGAGCTTCTAATCGTTTACCGGCCAGAGATTTCGTGTTGCGCTCCTGGCCATCGTTATGTCGATATGCGGAGAGCTGTTAGCCCATCTCAATCAAGCGCCGGCCGTACTACGCAGCGGTGTTCCGGTCACCTCTTCTCGTTGTAGTTGTCGTGATCATGGCTTCGAGTCAATGTGCCTCGCGAGCGTCCATTTAGAAGAGAGCAGGCCTCTGTGGTGTTGCAAGGGCTGCGAAGATACGTGGGCTACAGTCGAGGAATGCAATGGGAGCTATTGATCTTGTTTGAACATGGAGATCGCGTTGGGGTAAATCGGAGGGCCATTTCCAAGATAGAACATGTATTCTGCGGCGTCATTTCACAATGGGTCTGCTCGAATGACTCGAATAGCCACGGTCGGCCGTAGGCATACTTGCGGCGCTACGGAAGCTGCTCGCTTTGCGACGGATTGTACGATCATGTTGGAGTCTGGATTCGAGGAAACGGTATAAGTCGAGGTGTAGGAAGCAAGTCGTTCGTACAAGCAATGCAGGATTGACGCTGGCCGATGCAAAGGTTGTCTGGCGGCGATGATTGCAAGCGAGAGGGAGAACTTCAACAGTCGGAGAACACGGCATCAAGGCTGTAAGTGACGTCCGATTGATTCGAGGCAAAATGTGCTGGGTTCACGGTGTTGCAGGCGATAAACAGTTCAGGCATTGCTGGCAAGGCGTCGGCGCTGGGACAAGCCAGGTCGAGTTGCCTGATCACGGAGGTGCGAGAAAGGAAACGAGTTGCAGAGACAGAAACCGAAAGTAATTCATTTTGGTGCGGACTGATGATTGTGGCTATTAGTGCGGCTCTGAGCCTTGGTGTGTTGACAGTTGCACGTTGGAAAGAGGAGGTTGCTTCAACGATGCTGGCGGTAGAAATCTTGGCCTCGCGACCGTTAGTCATCAACGATAACCAACGATTGTAAGGTAGGTAGGTGGTAAAACTGCAGTGAAACGATCGCGCTTGATGGGAGAATCTTGAAAATTGTAAGTTTAGTAACGACACAGGCGAGGATGTCGGTCGGCCTTGAATAAAGACGTGATGTCGGGTAGAAATGTTTTTGTGCTTCAGTGGATAATTTCTGGTGTGCCCAAATTGTGGGTGGGGGTGTTTCCTCGTGAGCGCGACGGCATAACCTAACATGTGAAGAGTCCTCAACGCAAATGAATTATATACAATGCAAAATGCTTCCGGTATCTGGGATTGCAAGTCTATCGAGACTGATTCCAGCCTTGAGAATCCCAGTCCTTCAGACTAATGCGTGAGTCCTCCCGTTGTGCCCAAATATCGTGGGCTTCAGGTAATTTACTTACCCTGAATCTGCGCTTTCCAGTGAGTTCGGTGTCAATCACATCCAAATCTTCAGAACTAGCATCCAAAGTAAGACTGTTCTTATTTTAGGTGGATTGGAGTCTATCATTGTGCTTGTTTCACTTTCTGTCACTCAATCAGGGACCAAAACGGAGCGCCCCGAGTAGAGGTTGATTCACTTGTCGCAACTTTTACTCACCCTGTGTGTTGCGTGATGTACAGTTACTTCGGCATGTATCTCTGAGGCTGTAAATGTCATGTAAACTTCATATTACCTTATCTTACGATAGATTTCAGTTCACAAGCCCATAAGGACTAGTTTTACTTTGCGATGCGTGATAAATTGACTCGGTAAATTGTGCCTATTGGTATGCTAAACTACGAAGTGAACTGTCACTGATCTAAATATCAGAGAGGTCATCGTGGCTAGAAACGTCTCCCACTGAAACTACTCCTTGGGAATCTAACGTATGATCCTCGAAGATTCACTTCCCGTTGTACATTGTCCATCCTCTCCCTTGCTTCTGGTGTCGCAGTCCACTTATCAGGTATAGGAGCCCGAGCAGTAGCATTAGGGTACATTCTGGCATCTCGAGGCTCTCTTCTGTCGACCTGATAGCCTCTGCTAACCTGAGGATATCCATTATTCCTGCCAACTTCGAATTGTACATCCCTCAAAAACCTACGCTCGTTTTCCTGCCGCTGTTCGTTCGCTCCCCTTGAGTAGTGCTGTTGGTTAGCTCCCGAACGAGTACCTGGTTCGACTTGCCTGTATCCTTCACTGGTAACGTATTCCAACTGCGGGCTTTCGTCAGGGTGTAGTCTTCTTTGAGGTTCGACTCTTGGGAATGCATGTGGTATGGGTGATCTCGGCACAACGCGGTCTCCATCAGAAACTACAAAAGGATCAAAGTGCCACTCGCGGAAAGGAGTGAGAGGGTGTTCAGGGGAAGTAGGCAATAGCCATGGCGTTGGGTTATACATTGGCCCAACCACCCTTCGGGTCTTGGGTTCCCAGTTTGAGTTGGGATTTCGGGCTCGGTAGCGTCTCATGTAATCCTCGTAGGCAGCATCATTGTTGGCCTGGCTGTCAGATGCGAGCGGTGTTCGGCCATGATCGTCCTGTCGGTAAGCCATAGTGAAGGTTTTCTTAGTATATTACGAGGGGAACAAGCAGGAGGAGGAG